>CAUYQG010292420.1:0-64797 GCA_963574415.1 Tarsius wallacei
CTCCGGCCACCGCAGCCTCGACCTGCTGGGCTCCGGCGATCCTTCCGCCTCAGCCTTCCCAGTAGCTGGAACTACAGGCGCGCGCTCCTACCCGGCTGATTTTTTGATTTATTGTAGAGATGAGGTCTCGCTTGCCCAGGCGGGTCTCAAACACGTGGGCTCAGGCAATCCACTCACCTCAGCCTCCCAAAGGCACGGGATTACAGGCTGAGCCACCGAGCCCGGCAGTTTGACCTCTTTTTATGCCTGACTTTCTTCTTGGGACTCCCAAACCCTTAACAACACCCCCCCCCCTTCATATACACACTCAATTGGGGCACCATAGCTCCAGATAGATCCCCTGGGGACTGTGAAATTGAGGGTGAAGTGAGGGGAGCGGAAAGCGTCAACACAGCTTGGCACTGTCCTTGGCACTGTCCTGCCCAGCACCCTTTTCCCCCAGCTCAACCTGCAGTTACATGGCTCTCAGGTCCGCCCCACCCTCTCATAGCGCAGACCCCACAGGAACCTTGGCTCATCCCGTCTCCAGGCTGGTCTTCCCTGACACCCTGGGTTTAGACACTTTCAGCAACACAACTGGGTTGTGGCCCCAGCACAGGGAGAGGAAGTGCTAAAAGAAAAGTTTCCTTAAAAAGAGGTGTTTTTGTTGTTATTAGGTAACTGGGAAAGGGTGAGTCAGGTGGGGTGGGATGTGGCAGGGATGGGGAAGTGGAAGTAAAATTAAGGGCTGTGTATTGGAGGCTGGAATTTGGGGAGGTAGTTATGAGGACAGAATTGGGAGTAGGAAGATCAGAAAGGGAGAGAGGGATGGAGGGGCTGAGCCACCGGAGTGGGGGACCTAGAGCCCAAGCAGCGTGTGGCCCAACACTGGGGCGAAGCATGCCTGGGTAGGGTGCACCTCCTGGCAGATACCCAGGGACAAGCCAGGTCCCCGTTCCCTCAAGGCTTCTAGACAGACTTATGGGCCAACAGAACCCTATGAGAGGGAGCTACTGCGAAGGAGCAAAAAACCGTCCTGGGTCTGAGAGGACATCCTGGGGAAGTGACGGCTGAGCTGAGGGGGATCCAGCTGGCTATGGAAGTCTGGGCCACCGAATCCCGGGAACTGGGAGGCCTTGTCCTAGAGGGCTCAGAGTCTGCGGCCTCTTTAAGAAAGGGCGGGGCAGCAGCTGGCGGAAGTGCCGGGGAAAGTGGGTGGGGCCATGCCGGGGAAAGTGGGTGGGGCCACGAGAACAGCGGAAGCCGGAAGCCGAGGCCGAGCTGCGCGTGGTGGCGATGGCGGCCAGCGGGGCTGTGGAGCCCGGGCCTCCCGGGGCTGCCGCCGTCCCGCCACCCGCCCCGGCCCCGCTGCCCGCCGCAGGGCACTTGTTCCGGCCCATCAGCGCCGAGGACGAGGAGCAGCAGCCCACCGAGATCGAGTCGCTGTGCATGAACTGTTACCGCAATGTGAGGCGGAGGGCGCGGCGCGGGCGGCGGGAGGGTAGGGCTTGGGCGGAGAGGGCCGGCCTCGCACCCAGCCTGGTGGGCGGGGTCGGAGACCAGCAGCGCCCGCGGGAGACAGGGCGGGGAACGGGAATTTCATTGATTCTTTTCTTTCCTGCTTTCTACTTTCCCAGGGCATGACGCGCCTCCTGCTTACCAAAATCCCCTTCTTCAGAGAAATAATCGTGAGCTCCTTTTCCTGCGAACACTGTGGCTGGAGCAACACGGAGATCCAGTCGGCAGGCAGGATCCAGGATCAGGGAGTGCGCTACATTTTGACTGTCAGGGCCATGGAGGTGAGAGGAAGTTCAGAGCAGGCACCCCAATATCTTAGAGCCTGGGGACTGGAGTCAGAGCTCTGGCCCAGGTAGTTGGACCTTCCATAAAGGTCCCCTGTTGCCCAGCCTTAGTTTCTTTTGTGAAATGGTGTAGATGCTGTCATCTGCTCAAGTGAGATAACATTTGTGAAAATGCTTTGTAAATTCTGTCGGAGAGTATGACATTAGCAGTAGTTGTGATGAATAGTATTTTCACCATTTGGACAGCCTGGCTCACATCATCCGTACTATTCAGAAGGAGTAATCTGGACCCTCTGGAGTGGAGAGAGGGGGAAACAGCTGGGCTGGGGTCTGATGGAGGGGGGCAATCTGGTTATTTCCTGAGGAGAAGCAGAACTACTGACCTCTTTTGACTGAACGTTTTCCCTTCTGCCCAGGACATGAACAGAGAAGTGGTGAAGACTGACTCTGCCACCACAAGAATCCCTGAGCTGGATTTTGAAATTCCTGCCTTCAGCCAGAAGGGAGGTAAGTTTAAGGTCAGGGTGAACCCTAAGTGGGCTGTTCACATGTAGCTGAAATCTTGTCTACTTTCTTGCAAACCCCCTGATGCCAGATCTGATGGCTTGTGTATGATTAGCTGTGTAATCATTGTGATCTTTGTTGGTGTATCAAGAATGCAAAGCTTAGGTAAAACAGCTTGAGAGAGTAATAGTAGGGCTGTACTGTGTTTATTACAGTATTTTAGCATCACTGTTATCAGAGATGAGTAGAACCTTGTACCTGGCCTCTTCATTTAGCAAATGAAGAAATTAAGGCCCAGAGAGTTCAAGTGAGTTGCCCAAGGTCATACCTATACTTGAGAGCAGAGTTAAGACTCACTTGTTTTTTGTTCTTGTTCACAAGCTCTGACCACTGTTGAAGGATTGATCAACCGTGCTATCTCTGGCCTGGAGCAGGACCAGCCCACACGAAGGGTGAGCTGGGGTTTTTTGATTGCACAGCTCAGGGAATAATTATGTGTATCTGAATAGAATGTTCAGCTTGTCATATGTCTGAACTGTCTTTGACTAAATTTTGGAAGCTTTTTGGGAAGCATATGGAGGTGCTGTAGCTGCCAGGATGTTGCATATGTTGTACTTACTGTCCTTTCCACTTTCCTCCCCAATGTATATTTAGGCCTCATCTCAAACAACGTAACATTTACGGGTATATCCCTGGCCTGGCATGAGTGTCTGGGCTGAATGGGTTGAATGAGTGAGAAAATGAGGCTCACCTGTCACCACCCATCAACTTCAGACTTGTTTGCAACATCTTGTTGTGAAGTCTGAGTCACTCTGTTCCCTCTCACACTGAGACAGGTGGCAACTTCATAGGAGGTGACATGGAAATGACAAGGGTGAGGCATAAGATCTACCACCAGGGCTGATGCCTTTTTTCTGTTCATGGCAGGCGAACAAAGATGCCACAGCTGAAAGAATTGATCAGTTCATTGCCAAACTGAAGGGGCTAAAGCAAGTGGCTTCCCCTTTCACTCTGGTGAGTATTTAGGGACTGGAGTTGGCCCTCAGTTGCGGGAGGAGAGATGATTAAGACTGTCTGGGATTTTTCCACTGTGGGGCCTGAGTGGTCTGATGGAAGGTGGAGGATCGTATATGATTTCCTGTTGTAATGACTCTTTCTTCACCCATCTGTTAGATCATTGATGACCCCTCAGGGAACAGCTTTGTGGAAAACCCACATGCTCCTCAGAAAGATGATGCTCTGGTGATCACACACTATAATCGGACTGTACAGCAGGAAGAGATGCTGGGGCTTCAAGTAAGTGGACTGAAGAAGCCAGAGTGCTCTGGAATTATCTTGCATTCTAGGTCACACAGTGAGAACTTGTTTTGCTGCAGATGCCCTGTGTACCCTGTCTCAGCTTATTTGTGCCTCTCATCTAGCTTATGCCAAGGACTGGCAGTGACTGTGATCTTTTCTTGAGCCCTGTTC
Organism: Tarsius wallacei; assembly: GCA_963574415.1. NCBI lineage: Eukaryota > Metazoa > Chordata > Mammalia > Primates > Tarsiidae > Tarsius > Tarsius wallacei. The sequence goes on from CAUYQG010292420.1 coordinate 3,756, forward strand.
TTCCCTTGATTGGGCCTTTGCCTCTCTGTCTACCCCATAAGGTGGCACCTGATATAAGTGAACCAGAGCATTTTCTCCTATTCCAGGGCAGGGTGTTGGGGATGCTGAGGAATGCTTGCCAACTTGTGATTTGCATCTCTGCTATTTTAGGCAGAAGCACCAGCAGAGAAGCCAGAAGAGGAAGATCTCAGAAATGAAGTGAGTCACATTGGCTACTGTTGAGAAAGGAGCAGAGTTGTGGACTGAAACTGATGTTGTTTAGTGTCTCTCTTCCTCACCACCAATATGAATGACCACCAGCATACCAACTGAATGTCTGTAGCCTGAGTATCCGACCTGGAGGGCTCACTGTGTGTTCCTATATTGTGTTCCAGGTATTGCAGTTCAACACAAACTGCCCAGAATGCAATGCCCCAGCTCAGACCAACATGAAGCTAGTACGTATCTTTTGTCAAACAGTTGGATGGCTCTACATCTGACTTAGGCATAGAGATTATAATCAGGCTGGGTGCCTCCTTTCAAGGAAAGCACATGCTTTCTTCTCAGTGATAAAGAGAATGTTGCCTTTGATTAGACCATGTACCTTGGCATTTGGGTTCAAAGAGAAATTTAGGCTGAGTGCAGTGGCTGATGTTTGTAATCCCAGCGCTTTGGGAGGCCAAGGCAGGAGAATCGCTTGAGGCCAGGATTTTGAGACCAGCCAGAGCAACATAGCAAGACCCCCATCTCTACAAAAAAGTAAAAAAATTAGTCAGTGCAGTGGTGTGCACTTGTAGTCCCAGCTGTTTGGGAAGTTAAAGTCGAAGGATCGCTTGAGGCCAGGAATTCGAGGCTGTAGTGAGCTGTGGTCACAGTGAGCTGTGGTCGTGCCTCTGCACTGCAGCCTGGGTGACAGAGTGAGACCTCATCTCTAAAGAAAAGAAGAGAAAAGTCATGGTCTTGAGGCTATGTGTGTATGGCTGAGCAATGGCTTTAGACTTTTGAACAGGGATCACCATGGGTTGGGAACTCGCCCTCTTCTGGAGGACTCTCAGATTTAGGCTGCCTCTTATGATATATTTTCAACATCTTGGGATGATCATCTGTTTGTGTGGGGATTGGCTTTGTTTTTCCCCAGAGGGTGGTTTTGCTCTCTTGGAAGTAGATTTCCTTAATTTCATCTTCCAGAAATCCCCCACTTTAAGGAGGTCATCATCATGGCTACCAACTGCGAGAACTGTGGACATCGGACCAATGAGGTGGGTGGACACCATGACTTAGGAAGAAGAGTAACTAGGAGTAGCCCCCTTCTAACTTTTATCCTTCCTAAATCCACTGCTTCAGGATTGGGGGAGGGGGTGGGGCAGATTGGTTTTTTTCTCTCTTAGGCTTATTGTGCCTCCCTGAACTTCTACTCCTCTGCGGAATAGAAGGAACTGGGAATTAGCTCAGAGAAGAGAAGTTAGAGGTACCATAACTTGCTTAAGACATAATTTTATAGCAAAGAGAGTGAAGACTTTTGACCTGTTCCACAGAGGAGTAGAAGTTCAGGGAGGCACATTTGACTTCATAATGAAGAACTTAACAGAGCTGTCTGAAAATAGAATGGGCTGCCTTGGAGAGTTATAAATTCCCTTTGCCTGAGAGTATTTAAGTATAAGCTGATTAAATTCTTAATCCGGAATGTTGTAAAGGGGCTGGGCATGGTGGCTCCTGCCTGTAATCCCAGCAATTTGGGAGGCCAGGGCAGAAGCTCGAGACCAGCCTAGGAGCTTGAGACCAGCCTAGGCAACAGCAAGACCTCAACTCTAGCGAAACATCAGCCGGGTGTGGTGGTGTGTGCCTATGCTTCCAGCTATTTGGGAGGCTGTGGCAGAAGGATCACCTGAATCCAGGAGGTTGAGGCTGCAGTGAGCTGTGATCATGCAGCCTGGGCAACAGAGTGAGACCCTGACTCAAAAAAAAAAAAAAATATTGTAAAGAGGATCTACACATTGGGTATAGTAGTTGCAAGACACACTGGAATAAATGCTTAAACATCTCTTTTAACACCAAGAGTCAGTTTTTTTGTTGAAGGTAAATCCAGAGTTTCTTGGCAATTTGAGATGTTTTGGCATGTTACTGGGACTGGATATGGCTTCTGACCAGCTCTTGGTGTTTTCAGTTTGGGTAAATGCTGCCAATATTGGTTTAGGTGGTCCTTGGTAGCCATTAGTGGGCCTAACTGATTAGAGATTTGAGACTATGCTGAGTCTCCTGGGCATGAGGTGAGGCTTGGGGGCTTCTCTCTGTTGCTACTCTTGACTGTTACCTATGCAGGTGAAATCTGGAGGAGCAGTAGAGCCCTTGGGTACCAGGATCACCCTCCACATCACAGATCCCTCAGATATGACCAGAGACCTCCTCAAGGTAACAGTCTGCCCAGGAAAGTAACTGTCCTCTTCATAGGCTAGATAGACTTTCTCTATCTAGAAGAAATTGTCTTTTTAAAATAATGTTCAAGACTGGGTGTGGTGGGTCACAGTGTAATCCCAGCACTTTGGGAGGCTGAGGTAAGAGGATTGCCTAAGCCCAGGGGTTAAGGATCAGCCTAGGCAACATAGTGAGACCTCATCTCTACAAGGAAACAAAACAAAAACAGCTGGGCATGGTGGTGCATGTCTGTAGTCCCAGCTACTTGGGAGGCTGAAGCAAAAGACTCCTCTGAGCTCAGGAGGTTGAGGCTGAGGTGAGCCATGATTGTGCCACTGTACTCCATCCAGCCTGGGTGACAGTGAGACTCTGACTCAAAAAAAATTTTTTAAATTTAAAAACAAAAATGTTCAGGGGCATGAGTTACCTCCTGCTTCCCTGGGTTTGATATTCCTGAGCAGTGTTCATTCATGGTTGGAATTGCAGATTCAGAAGGTGACCCATTAGCTCTTTCTGATGATTTGGCAGCTTTTTGGCTTCCAGTGTCTATGGCGGCCCTCTTTTCTGACTCCTAATGACAGGTGACCTGACAACTTGAAGCTGTGACTCAAGAGTTTGCCTTTATTAAGTTGGTTCCATTTCTGTGGTTTAGATGGGCAGGACTGAGTCTCTAGTTTTAACTGGAGCATCAGAGGAAACTGGGGCAGCTAAGTTTGTCCCCAAACTTATCAATGGTATTGCATTAATTTGGCAGAAGGCTTCTGGTTGGCTTTCTTTGTTCCTGGCTTAAAGCTTAAACTGAGCTGGGCACGGTACCTTGCACTTGTAATCCTAGCACTTTGGGAGGTGGAGGTGAGAGGATTGCCTGAGCCCAGGGGATCAAGACAAGCCTAGGCAACGTGACGAGACCTCATCTCTACAATTAAAAAAAAAAAATTAGCTGGGTATGGTGGTGCACACCCATGGTTTCAGCTGACTGGAAGGCTGAGGCAGAAGGATTGCCTGAGCAGGTTGAGGCTGTGGTAGCTGTGAGCATGCCACTGCACTCCAGCCTGGGTGACAGAGTGAGACTCCAACACACACACACACACACACACAAAGCTTAAAGTGACTTTTTTTTTGAGTTGGAGTCTCACTCTGTTGCTCAGACTGGAGGGCAGTGGCATGCATGCTCACTGCCATCCCATCATCAACCTACAGGGCTCCGGCGAGCCTTCTGCCCCAGCCTTCCAAGTAGCCGGAACTACAGGCGTGCACTACCATGCTCAGCTAATTTTTGATTTATTGTAGGGACGAGGTCTTCCCAAGTTACCTGGACTGGTCTCAAACGTGCAGGCTCAGGCAATCCACTCGCCTCTGCCTCCCAAAGTGCTGGGATTCCAGGCTGAGCCTCCGAGCCTGGCCTAACCTGACCTTTCATTTCACAGTCTGAAACATGTAGCGTGGAAATCCCAGAGGTAGAATTTGAACTGGGAATGGCTGTCCTTGGGGGCAAGTTCACCACACTGGAGGGGCTGCTGAAAGATATCCGTGAACTGGTGAGTCATCTGAGTAGCTTGGACCCCTTTTAGCAGTTTGACTGTGGGAAAAGGGACCTCAAACATCCTAGTTTTTGGTGCCGATAACTGAGGTTTCTTTGCCTGGCTTAAGAGACTTCAGTATTATTATGGATTGTGAATATAAGTTTTGGGAAAAAATTAAATGGAAATTTCCAAATCTCACTTTGGGACTTTGTAGTCATTTTGTGGTGTTGGGTAAGTCATTTCTCTAAAACTCTCCAAGGTACAGAAACACATGTGTGTGTGTTGACTTAACCCATATATTTATCTTCTTGATGAATTATTTCACTTAATTGATTGTTAGTTGTTGAGCTTTTTGTCTTTGTAAGTTGTACTTTTTCTTTGCATGTATTCTCCAAACTAGAATAGAGATCATATTGTTAGAACATTTTTCTAGATTTTGTTTCACATTGCCAGTTCTGTTGTCTTGGCACATTGATCATTGATCCCATCAACTCCTAGAAGTGGCTGCCTGGGTGAAAAAGGTGGTGTGGGATAAATGGAAACTAAGCTTCCCTGACTGGGTCCTCACTACCCACCCCCACCAGGCTTAGCAGACATAAAAAACAGCATTCAGGCAATTTGGATATCTTTTATTGCAGGTGACCAAGAACCCTTTCACACTGGGCGACAGTTCCAATCCTGGCCAGACAGAGAAGCTGCAAAAGTTTAGCCAGAAGTTGGACCAGGTGAGAGGACACTGCACAGTCAGTACTTGTAGTCCTGGACTCCAGTGAACAAGAGCTGGCACACAAATCTCTTGCCACATTTTGAACATCTGACCATCCTGTTGGGGATTCTTCTGGTTTCCTATATCCCATGTCTTCTTCTTTCTCAGTTTTCTCCTTTATTTTCTCAGAGCATCTTCTCCAGTAGCTTCCAAGAAAGACTGCATAGCAAATAAAATTTCTGGGACCTTCCATGTCTGAAAATTTCTTTATTCTACCCTCACACTAGAGTGATTGTTGACTGGGAATGGAATGCTAGGATAGAAGTAATTTTTCATCAGGATTTCAAAGACATTGCACTACTGTCTTCTGGATTCCAGTTTGGCTTTTGAGAAGCCTGAAGTCTTTCTGATCCCTGACCTTTTGTATGTGACCTATTTTTGTGACCTTTTTGTTTTCTGTAATGTGAAAGTTGAGGGTGTGCCTTGATGTGGGTCAATTTTCAACCCTGTGCTAAGCACGTGGTGGATCTTTTCAATCTGGGAAACTCGGGTGGTTCAGTTCTAGGAAGCTTTCTTGAACTATTCTATTGAAGATTGTCTTTTCTTTGTTTTCTCTGTTCTCTCTTTCTGTAAATTCCTGAGTGTTAGATATTAGACTTTCTTGTTGGGTCTTCTATAATTTACTTATTTTTGTTTCTATTTTAGTTTCTTGGTTTTTTGCTTGTTATTTTGGGGATTCCCTCAACTTTACTTTCCAACCCTTTAATTGAGGTTTTCATTTCAACTAACATGTTTTTATTTTTCAAGAGCTTTTTTAAAAATAGCATCCTGTTTTAAGGATGTAGTATTTTTTCTTCTTGAGAATATTGGTCTTAGGTTTCTTGACATTTTATTCTCCTTGCATAGTTTACATTTCCTCTAAATTTGCTTTTATCCCCCCCATTTAATTTCCCATTCAGTGTTAAGGGCTTTGCTCAGATGTCTGGTAATCATTCTCTGCTTAAAAGTATAAGATTAGAAACCTGAGTGGGGTTGAGTCTTGTTGACACAGGGCTCATCATAGGGGGATTTAGCTTAGCCATTTTTTGAGGTAGCCCTCAATGCCAGAATTGTTAGGTCTTTCCTCTTGGGCTGGTCAGATTCTCATTAGTAGGTATTCCACTTCCTGGCCTGAGGGTTTGGCTAGCAGTGTTCTGAGAGCTGTGGGGAGAGGGCTGCGTGCATCTATTTCCAGTATGTACACATTCACTTGACCTCCCTGTCCTTGATTCTGTTCCCTCTACTTTCTACTGGACCAGTATCCCCAGTCCATAGCTTGCTGTGGTAACTTCTCCAGAGAAACAAAGAAAAAAATTGCTGGCCATTTGGAGTGGGAGATGAGATTGGGGATGTTGGATTACTTATATCGTTTTCTAGCAGTCCTTATCTTGGATTCTTTCCACTCCATTCCTCTGGTACCTAATTTCACCAATTCTTAACACTTAGGTGATTCGGTAATATAAATGAGGTTGGTTCTTGTCTGTCAGTCATAGCTCCTTCCTACAAGTAGTAATGTGAAATTTACTTACTGTATCCTCTCTCTCCACTAGATCATTGAGGGTAACATGAAGGCCCACTTTATTATGGATGATCCAGCAGGAAACAGTTACTTGCAGGTATAGTAGACTTTCCCTGATGTGTCATGGAAGTGTATTTTCTGATCTTCTGGAATATGTATCATTTCTCCAGAAACTGAAAGACTTGATTCTAAATAGACTGCTCTTTATCAGAGAACTTCTGGAAGAAATTAGACGATAAGAAAGAAAGGGTCCCCCTTTTAAATGTATGTAAAGAAGAAAAAAGAGGATACTCTTAGGTTCCCTTCTTCCTTTAGTCTAGCTCTTGTCTCTAACTCTGGAGTTTTCATTTTGCAAATCTGATTGTAGAGAGAGGAGAAATGGTGCCCTGTCCAGTGGCCAAGATAGGAAAACTGAGAGGGTTTCAGTTGCCTGCCTGGGGAGACAGTCTGGTGATTGATGTACTTTTAACATTTATTAGCACTTTCACAGATCCTCCCCCAGGCAGTGGCACCAAGATTTGGTAGCCTGTGTTGAGAGAAAACCCCTGATTGCATCCTTGCCCCACTGTACCAGTGGCAAGCTGTCAGTGGGAGAGAAGGAAAAAAAAAGGAACATTTATTGATCACTTATTATGGGTCAGGCAAAACTGTTCTGAGTTCTTTCCACAATTAAGACAATTGCCACACTTTTTATAAGAAGCTTCAGAATATAAAATTTTTAGGTAGACTGATCACAGATTCTGTTTAACCATGGGTAATTGGGAACCCTTACAAAGAGATAAAAAGCTCATGAGGTTCTTGGGAAAGTGAGAGGTGGAAGCCACCTGTGGGGAGGAGGAATGAATGGCACAGGCACTGATTGTCTGTCATTGGCCTTTCAGAATGTGTACGCACCTGAAGATGATCCTGAGATGAAGATAGAGCATTACAAGCGCACCTTTGACCAAAACGAGGAGCTAGGGCTCAATGACATGAAGACTGAGGGCTATGAGACAAGCCTGGCACCACTGCGGTAGCACAGGGTAGTTAATAGGCCAGCCTCTGGCACTGCTTATCCCGCAGGGTTATTTATTACTACTGGAGTAAGGCTGTGAGTATCCTCCCCACCAGCCCTAGCCCGTGGTGGGGAGGATACCTGGTCTGAGTCAGAAATGTCGGCACACTTTCTAAACAGCTTGTGAGGCAGGTTGTGTTACTTGACCTTATTTTGGAAGTTCTGGATTGACACTGTTAACCCCAGAAATGAACCATGGGGTATGTCATTGTAACTTTTAGGTGGGTAAGGTGGAGTAAAGTTACAGCTGGAGTCTGGGAGTCGGTTTTGGGTATATAAAATACTGACTTTCAATAAGAAAGGAGTCTCCTGAGGGGGAGAGTCCAATACAAGTGAAGGAATTGTCATTAAAACGATGGCTTTCCAACAGCACTGACCTCTGTATTCATTCTGTCCCTCTTTTGATTTGCTGTTAGAATTCAGCCTCATAAAGAAAATGATCTCCATTGTGTTTGGGGATTGGAGCTAACAGTTCATTCATTCCTTCAGCAAATGTTTGCTTGTCTGTTTTATGCCAAACACACCACAGAACAGTGAACAAAATAAGTCTCTGCTTTCATGGAACTTAAAGTCTAGCAGGAAAATTGACAATAAACAGACAAGCGAAAATAGTATGTCAGATGGTAATGATTGTTACGGAGGAATGTAAAGCAGGGAAAGGAGTTGGATAATGATAGAGAATGTGGGGGCAGGGATGATCTCAACAAGAAGGTGATAACTTGACATTGAGGCAGAGCTGAGGAGGAGAAAAGGGGGTGAACCATGTGGGTATCTGGGGAGATTTCCAAGCAGAGGCAACTGCAAATGCAAAAGCTCTGTGGTTGGACAATGTTAGAGCCAGAGAGGGTATTTGAGATCAATTAGTCATACTTAATTGCAAATGAAGAAACAGGCTCAACCAGAGAGGGAAGGGGCTGCCTACAGTTGCATAAGAAGTTAAGGACCAGAGAGCACTCTGTCCCCCAGGGCCCTGGACTCCCAAGCCAGTGATCTTTGCACTCTTAACTGTGCAGACTGCAGGGTATTTGTTCATTAGAGACCATTTCATTGAAATGTTATCGCAAACCTGTGTTGCAAACTTTTTGACTGAGTAATCAGACATACTCACTGCTCAAACTATTCTCAAATGTCACAAGTGGTTTTCCGCTTAGACACTGTTAACCTATTTCTGTTGCATTTGATATGGACCATCTTTTCTGGTTTTCCCTTTCCTTTGATCCTTTCTTATTTGAAATCTCTTCTTCCTTTTCCCTTAAATATATTTTTTTCCAAGGCTTCTGTTTTCAGACATCTCTCTGTATTGGATTCTGTAGCATCTTACTGTAATGTGGGACTAACTTCCATTTCTAATTTCTAACTGAAGACAAGAATAGGTGTTTTAAGAATTTGGAGACTCAGATTAGCAAATGATTCAAACTATAAAGCTACAATACTTTGAATAGACTTCACATATGTATGTAAGTATTCTACCTTAAGAGATTGTCTCTAGATATGTTTCCACCTGACCTGGAAATCTTTGAGTTTGCCAGGCAACCTTCTGATTTATCATTTGGTCTCTTATATGGACTTCTCCATGGGGTAGGTGTGCTCTGTGAGGGTGAACCCTGGTGCCAGATTCATTTTCCATTTTGAAGGAAAAAAGATGGCATTCTGGTTTATTTTTATTTTATTTTATTTTTTAATTTTAAAAATGTGGAGTACAATTCAGGGTTAGGTATACAAATAAATGTTCATCAGCATTCTGATTTATTACTGAGTCTCTCATGAATTTGGTTGGTGCGAGGCAATTTTTCAGACTCCAGTCAGGAAAAATGATAACCTAGGCTTCTGAACCTGTAAAGGCTGACTGCGACCAGATGCCAGACTGGGATAACCCAGCTAAGGTACTTTCTACTCTTGACAAGGCCAGGGCCTGGCATCCTTCAGTTCAAACCATACTCTTCAAGAATCTCTTAACTCTGTTCTCATTTCTAAAGCTTGTCAGGATGGGATCTTACATCTATTTAACTGTGTCTTGCTCCATAGCCCTAGCATATAGCATGTGGTTAATAAAATCTGTTATAATCCTTTGCAAATTTTTATGAATCCTCCATTCTAATGGAGCCCTGTCGGGGCACTGAAGGTAACATATGTAGGTAATAAAGTATGGGAAGGGTCCTGCTCTAAAGCCAGGGGAGGTGAGATAGGGTTGGGACATGACTTGGGTTTTACCGGGCTAAGGGACTGGGTAGGATGGGTAGTTGTGGAACTGAAGAAGATGAATGGGCAGGAGATGGCTGGATGGGGGCTGAAAAGGTGATATTGACAATGTTCACTGGAGAAGTGTGAGAGTTTCTCAATGCCTGCTAACACCAGGGAGGGGTCAGGGTTGTACAGTGCAACCCAAGAACCTGTCAATTCAGTTTCATAGTCAGCAGAATATATGTGTATATATATATATATATTTTGAGTCGGAGTCTCACCCTGTCGCCCAGGCTAGAGTGCAGTGGCATGCTCATGGCCACTGCAGCCTCAACCTGCTGGACTCAGGCGATCCTTCCACTTCTGCCTTCCAAGTAGCTGGCGCTACATGTGTGTGCCACTACGCCCGGCTAATTTTTTGGCTTATTGTAGAGATGAGGTCTCGCCAAGTTGCCCGGGTTGGTCTCGAATCCTTGGGCTCAGGCATTCCTCTCACCTCAGCCTCCCGAAGTGTTGGAATTATAGGTGTGAGCCACCGCGCTTGGCCCAGAATAAAGTTTAAGTGGAAAGTTTTATGATTGTGTTGAAAAAGGAAAGTAGTTCCTTTGTGAGGGCACGCCTTCTACTTTGTAGTTCAGGCAAGTTAAGTACAGCTGTCTTTAGTTATTAGACCTGCAAACACAGGTGGGTATTGAGTGTATATCTGTGTTATGATGAGTGACGAGGACGGGAGGTGAGCGTCAGAAATAAATATGAAGGACAGTTGACTTGGCTAACTGAGAGCTTTAACGATGGTATCACTTGTTATAACATTGCTAGTGTATTTCTTTTGCACACCTGTGGTATGTGGCTTATGCACATTTCAGGGAATAGTATCTCTGCTTAAATTTAGGACAGAGGTGTTTAAGACTTTAGTCTTATTTTTAAGACACACTATTTTTTAAGGAAATTGGCAGTGTTTTCAACTGTGAAAAGAGCCAGTGCTTATTCTGTGTGTTTGCCTTAGAATTTAGTACTGGCACCTCCAGTGCTATAGTTTTCCTGGTTTGTAAAATAGGACTAATAACAACAACTACTTTGTAGAGTTTTTGTGAAGATTGAGTAAATTGTAAAGTGCTTTTATCTATATTTTCTCTCATGATCCTCACAAAAATTCTAAAGTGTCCCTGTTTCTGCTTTAAGTCATTTCTGGAAAAAAGTAGCTATCAATAAAATTATCCCCATCTTACAGGTGAGGAAGCAGTCTCAGAGAGGTTAGGTAACTTCCAGAAGGAAGTAGAGCTTCGAAGAGGTAGGCTTCAAACCCAGTTAAGGCCAGTCAGACTCTGAAATGTGAGTTTTGAATATTTTGAGCTCAAGTCCATAATTACTGTATTTATTAGATGCAAAGCTCAAACCAGGCCACTGGCACCACATCTAATCCTGCTTAATTGTCCTTTGAGGTAGGATTGGGGCATGACTTGGATCTTATCGGGCTAAGGAACTGGGTAGGATGGGTAGTTTTGGAACTGCAGAAGGTGAATGGCCAGGAGATGGCTGGATAGGAGCTAAGATGGTGATACTGGCAATGTTCACTGGAGCAGAAGTGTGAGAGTTTCCCAATGCCTGCTCACACCAGGGAGGGGTCAGGGCTGTGCAGTGCAGTTTGAGATACACCAAACTGAACTAGAAGCTGAGGCAGGGTTGTGTTGGTACACATGGGGCCCTCTAGCTAGTGAAGCTCTGTCCTCAGTCCAGTGGCCCGTTCTCACAAAACCTCCAAGACCCAGCCTGCTTTCCCTTCTGGGCTTGTATTACCCCAGTATAACCCAGTGGTTGACAATTCATGCTTCAAGGTACTGATCTCCAAGCTTGTTTTGTATTACATGAGTAAAGAATTTTTTAAACATGTATCCTAAGATATGTATAATTATTTATAATGCATAACAATGCCTACTTGACTAATACTTTAAAACAGTGACAAAAATCTAACATATTTGAGATAAAAGATCTGATATTTCAAAATACTTGGATTACCTCTTGCACCCCACTTTGCTAGCCTCTAGTCCCAAGAGTCACTGGCTGTGTGAAGTTGAGCAACTTCATTAACCTCTCCAAACTTCAGTTTTCTTATCTGCCAAATATGATAATAAAACTATTTGAGAACTGTGAGGGTTAAATGAAACAAGTAAAGCTCTTAACACTCCCCTCCCCGGAAAGAAAGGTCTTTTCTTTTCCTCTGAAACTTGAGTACTGGAATTCATTCTTTCTAGTTTCCCTCTTTTGCTAGCTGAAAATAGACCCAGGTCCTTTGCACTGGAAAGATTTTACACGGTTTCCTTCAAGAGATAACTAGGGGCTACCAATAATATCAAACGAAGACGTTATGCGGGTTTTTTTCAATTGTTTATAGTAATTATACTGGCTTGAGAGATCCTGACTTCCTTTCTTGAAGGGTACCTGGAAGCCTAAGCAGATTCTCCCCCACTTAAAGATACTTATACTAATAAAAATAACATATAGTCCTGATAACTACGTGCTAAACACTGTTCTAAGCACTTCACACAATAGTAATATTATCTCAGTCCTAACTATTCTGTTAGGTGACATTATTATCCCCATTTTGTTAAATAACTTGTCCAAGGTCGTACAGCTACGAATTTATGAAACCAGTACTCGAATTCGGATCGCTGCCACCTCCGACTCCGCGTTCTTTCTTTACACTGGCGCTTTGGAAGCCCCTGGAGTCGGAATCTAGTTTGGGTCAGGTTGTAGCCTCATGGCTAGAACGGCGCATGCTGCAGTTGGCTGGATGAACGGATGGACGGACGAAGAGAAGAAACATGGCTGCACCACCATAGGGAGGTAGAAGGCACAGTGGTGGTCCCTCCCTGCCAGGCTGCAAATGCGTCACTGGTGGGTCTCATACGCTGGCACCGGCTGCCGCCACTTCCGGTTCTAGCCCCACCCCCTGAAGCGCCTGCCGTCGTTTCGCGTTCAAGAGTTTTGTCCCCAGCGCCGACCCATCTCTCCGCCCTCGCCGCTGCCATGGCGGCAGCTCCGCCGCTCTCCAAGGCTGAGTATCTGAAGCGATACCTGTCCGGGGCAGACGCCAGCGTCGATGGGGGTCCCGAGTCCGGTCGCAAGCGTCGCAAAAAGCGGCCGAAACCTAGCGGGGCTGGCGGCAAGGGGTGAGTTGGTACCTGCGGGGGCGGGGCCTGCGGCGGTTCGCCACCTTCCCCTTTCCAACCCCGCCCTCGGCCTCCTGCTCTTCCTTCCCTCCTGGCTGGCCTTCTCCTGATTGCTCGGCCGACCCCTGCCCAAGCCCAGGACCCCACGCGAACCGCTTCAGGCGCCGGCTTGCTGCTGCTGCCGCGCTTGCGCCTGGCACCTCTGAGCAGTAGCTTCCATATGTTAAAACCAGGCTGTAACTTTCATTACTCTTTTCCCGCCTTTGTAGCTTTCCGTCCTTTCCCATAGTGGATGAATACTGTGCCCCGGGAATAATGGAGCTGATTCAGAGCCTCTGTGCTTGGAGTTTTAGGCCCTAGAATCGGCCTGTGGAGGCGGACTTCCCCAATCCCAAGGTCTCTGGTCCTGAATCAGAGGCCTTTGAGCACATCACTCCCCGTTACTCTTAGTACTAGTAACAAGAACAGTTGACATCTCTCCTTCAGTTCATCTTGTCAGTGTGCATAATAAAGATCATGAAGAACATCTTGTCATTTTACAGTTATAGTGGTACCAGACACCATTATAAGAACTTTAAACATATATGAATTTATTTAAGCATCACAACTCTGCCATAAAGTAGGTATTATCGTCTCCGTTTTTCAAATGGCCCTGTGTAGTGGGCCCTGCAAGATTTTTGTCCACGCAGAAACTCAGAAATGTGACAGTTGGAAGTAGGGTATTTGGAGATGTAATCAGTTAATATGATGAAGTCTACTTGATGAGGGCGGATGCCAAGTCCAATATGACTGGTGTCCTTTTAGGAAGAGAGAAATTTGGACACAGATACAGTAACAGAGGAGGGGAAGTGACCTTGTATAGATGGAGGCTGAGATTGGATTGGAGTGAGGCTGCCAAGCCAACGTATTCCTGGGGCCTACCAGAAGCTGAGAGGCAAGGAAAGATTCTCCCCTAGAGACTTTCCAGGGAGCATGATCTTGCAGACACCTTGATTTCAGTCCACTAGCTTCCAGAACTGTGAGATAATTTCTGTTGTTTTGTGACACCCAGTTTGTAGTATTTTTTTATAGCAGCCGTGAGGCACTAAGCTACCCACTGAAGTCACATAGCGCCAAAGAACTTGAAGTTCATTTTCTTTTCTGGTTTAGCGCTTGCTTTATTATTGCCTTCTGTCTTTCTGCCCTGCTGACTTGTGTGGATGCTTTGGAGGCAGTGCCACGGGGTGAAAATAGCTTGAGCTTGGAACAACATTGATCAGAGTTTGAATCTTAGCTGTGCCACTTTATAGGCTGTGATCCCTTAGGCACGATAGTTCATATCTCTGAACCTCAGTTTCCTTATCTTTAAAATGAAAGTAATACTATATAATATTGCTTTTATTAAATGGTGGTTGTTGTGATTAGAGATGTTGCACTAAGTGTCTCTGGCTTTTTGAATAACTGTTCACACCATGGCAGTCATTGTTATTATGTAGGCTCAACTATAGTTCATGCATGTAACAAACATTTATTGAATACTTCCTATACCAGGTACTGCAGGGTGTTGCAAATGCCTCTGTGAACAAAAAAGGCATAGTCCCTGTTCTTGTGGAGTTTATACCTTAATAGGGATACAGGCTTTAAACAACTAATTGATTTATTTTCTTTATGATGACTTCAGTGAGACTATTTCAAGAATGTTTAACAGGACTTCTTCGTCTTGGGTGGGTGTTGGAGGGTGAGGGAATGGAGAGAAGCAGCTAAGAAAGGTATGTCCAAGGAAGCTGCATTTATGCTATTTGAAGAATGAGAAAGAGTTCTTGGTAAGAATGAAAACAGGTCAGGCAGAGGGAAGGAACTGCGATTGTGAAAACTGATGTGGTAAGGAACTTGACTTATTTCCAGGCACCAACGGATAACAGGTGAGAGAGTCAAGCAAGAGGGTAGTGGTACCAGGTGAAGTTGGCCATGGAAACATGCTAGACCTTGCAGGATCTTGAACTTTATTTTAAAACCAGTAGATATATGTTTTTAGGTTGGTATCCCAGAATTACTCTTTTTAATCTTTTTATTCTCATTTAGAATGCGGATTGTGGATGATGATGTGAGCTGGACAGCTATCTCTACCACTAAAGCAGAAAAGGAGGAAGAGGAAGATGATGGAGATTTGCCTGTGGTTTGTATCTTTGGGACTGTCGGGATTTTGAAATGAAGCAAACTTCTCATTATCTCCTCCCAGTGCAGGATAGATTTGTAAGGGGTAATGTTGAGGACAGAGAAGAGGTGACAGTTTCCAAGGAGTTGTTTAAAGTAGTCTTCTTTGATGATGCCTATACACTGACATATCTGTTTATGGAAGGCCCCATCAACCTAGAAATGGGAACTGATAATAGACAGAGACAGGACTCCTCAACATCAGTGGTAGAGCCATGATTAGAATTAGCCATGGATCAGTTTGTCAGAATCTACCTTAAAAACAATGCTGAAGTTCAATGATAGGGAAATTTTTATTTGCCTCTTTTAGTCATTGATTTAACTAAGCTTTCAAATTGCATACTCTTGCCTAAATACTGGATATATGTAGATTAATAGAACATTGTGTCTATATTTTAGAGATTATACCCAAGAATCAAAGACTAAATTCCAAGTAATTTCAACAATATGATAAATGTTGGAGATAATATTTCACATCAGGTGACATTAGAGCACAGGGGAGGCTCTCTTTGTATTCTGTTGGGAGATGTCATGAAAGATGTAAATATCTGAATTGAGTTTTAAGGATAAGTAAGAGCCTGGTAGACAAAAGCATAGACTAATAACCTCCCATTGGTAGATTCATGAACTCATTGCTGAGAATTTCTGAGAAACAAGGTGGAAAGAAGAGCTGTTGATAGGCTGAATTGTACTAAAAGGTGGTGAATATGGGTTCCAGATGAATGTATTTAATATTGATTCCCAACAGAATTCTAAAATAAATTATTTGAAAGATGATTTGCTAGTAATGAGAAGGGAAATAGTGATCTTAAGGACCAGTTTATTTTTAGTCAGAACAAGTCATTCAAACCTATTTAATATTAACAATTTTTTAAATTTTATAAAAGCAATATATATAATACATATTTATTATATATTTGGGAATTAAGGAAAGTTTAAAATTTTTAATGTAATAACCACTTACACTGTGACCATCCAAAGATGACAACTGCTAATATTTGGATGTACTTGTATATCTCTTTACAGAATATACATGCTTATATTTTATTTATTTTTAAAAAATAATTGGGATCATACTGACCTGCATATGGTTTTAGATATTATTTAGGCTTTCACTAAATAATATGTTGTGAATACTTTAGTAAGACCTTAAAATATTCTTCGAGAATATCATTTGTAATGATTGCATAGTAGTTCAATATATATATTAATTTAACCTATCCTATTATTACATATATGAGTTGTTTCTGGTTTTAAAATATCATAAATCATTGTACATAATTTACTGTAGGAATCTGTTTATTTCTTTATTCCCTTGAAATGAAATGCATGGATTAGAGGATATGGTCCTTTTCAGTTATAGTCTCATATTGCTTTCTAAAAGATACTACCAGTTTTTTCTTCCACTGGAGGAAATGAGAATGCCATTTTGCCTACTTCATCAGCATTAGAGCATTATTAACAAAACAAAACTGATAGTAATGCTATGAAAATTTAGCAGGTGAGTAATGGTATCCAGTTTCTTTGAACACTAGTGAAATGAATACTTTTTGGTATCTTTGTTGGGCATTTTGTGAATTTTCTGTTTCTTTGACCATTTTTAGAAAATTGGAATTTTGATTTTCTTCCATTGATTTATTAGATAGTTATACAAGAACATATTTTTTTATGTTGTAGGACTATTTTATGGTTTGCCTTTTCATTAAGTTTGGAAGTTTTTGACATTTAAAAGTTTTATTTTTTTTCAATTTTCCTTTATAATATTGTCTTTTGCTTTTCTGTGGCCCAGAAGACCTAAACAAAAGAAGCTTTGTCCCCACTACTTTTTGCATTGGTTAAAGTAGATCTTAAATTTATTTTTGTTACTGCAAGATCATCACCACCACCAATAATGATGACAGAATAACTATGATGACCATGATAGCAGTGTCATCACAAGAATAACTAATAGGCATAATTTGTTGAGCACTTACCATGTACCAAGCACTGCTAAACTTACGTGAATTGTCTCATTCAGTCCTTATGGCAGTCTTTTGAATCTTTTACAAATGAGGAAATTGAGCCTTAGAATAATTTGCCAAAGGTTACACAGATGTTAAGTGACAGAGCTGGGGATTTTGGTCTCAATTCATCTTTAAGGGATAAAACCACATTTATTGTGCTTATAATGCCCAGTGAGAGCTAGCAAGACTAGATTATATGAGGAATGATGGGAGGATTTGGGGAGAAGTAGTAGAAGGAAATTATGATCTGAATTTAAATTCCTGTTCTACCACTTGCTAGCTTGTGACATTGAAAAAGTTAATTAACTTCTGTGAATCACAGTTTGCTATTCAGTAGTCTGGACTCTTTCTTTGCAGGCTTACTGTGAGGATTGTGTTAGATAATATGAATAAAGCACAAAACACAGTGCCTTGCACATAGTTGCTATTCTGTAACTAGAATTTATTATGCTAGCCATCTTTGAAAGTTGTCATGTGGAAAGCAGATCAGTTGCAAAAAAGTGATAGGAAGATGAATATGGGTCCAGTAAAACTAAGAACTTTCTAATACTTTTCAAAAATGCAGTGTACTGCCTTAGAAGAGTTCCCTGTCAAGGAAAGATTGGGTGAGTGATCATTTATCATGGATACTATAGAGAAGGTTCCAATTTGTTTGGAAGTTTGGAGGATATGAAATGTGGTTTTATTCCTTGAAGATTCATCATTCTATGTATATCTCAGTGGCTTCCTTTGGTTGGAGTCAAGAAAACTACCTACAACAAGAAAGATTTTCTGGGAGCCCAAAGTCCTTGATTAGTGATGGGCATGACAGGGAGGCAGGCTATGTTTTCACTCTGAATGCAGAAGTAAAAATGTAAAAGGAGTTTCGCTGTTAGCATACAAGTGGCAGTTGTGTACCTAGCAGGTTGATAAAAAGGTTTGTAGTGAAAGAATTAACCTTTGGATGGAAATTGACTAGTCAGAGGAAGATTTACAATTTAACCAGTACAAGGATAGTCATGTTTATGGAGCAAACATAATTAGAAACTACTATATGTTTCTTCGTGGCCATTTTGGATATGTGTGTACCGTTATGTTAGGAATAGAAATGGTCATAGCTTCAGGTTCTTGAGACAGCAGTGCTTCTTGGTGGAGCCTGTGAATTTCTTCATCATAGAAAATCTTTACCTCACAGGTGGCTGAGTTTGTGGATGAGCGGCCAGAAGAGGTAAAGCAGATGGAGGCCTTTCGTTCCAGTGCTAAATGGAAGCTTTTGGGAGGTATGTTCCAACAATAGATAAATCTAAATTTCCCATTAATAAGAGAGGGCTTTTTTCCTTTTCTACACTTTTCTTTTATAGGAATGGATAGTTAGTTTTAGTGTGTCATTGATTCTAAAAAATATAATGGGGAAAAGAATTCAGGACTTCTTCAGAGGTAGTAAGACATGGAAACTTAGAGACTGGGTATCTCTCTTTCTCTTATGTTTTGTTTTTGGGGTACTGAGGTCAGTGACTCATTTGGAGGCCTCTCTGCACCCACTCCTCTCTGGCCCACAGTAGGAGAGCACTTGATGTATAGGCAAGACTTTGAGAGGAGCTTATAAGAAATAGAGGAACAGAGTTTGGAGATTCCAGCCACCTCTAACCTCTAGCTTCCTCTGTAATTAAGTGGCTCATGTATGGGTCAAGAACCAATGTTTTTTGTACTTTTTGTTTGTGTTAGTAAATTTCTCTGTTCTTCCCTTAAATATTGGTATTTTACAGTGCATTGTCCTCCATTTGCCCACTATAGACTCTTTGTACTTGTATGTTAACAATTTAATTCCCTTTTGAAAAAGTTTGTTCTTTTTTTGAGTCCTTGGGAATTGGATAAAAGGCATTTGTCACATCTGTTTGAGCAGAGACTAGTCTTATTTGCCACAGTATTCCCCCCGCCCAGCACAAGGAGATGCCTTTAATAAATATTTGTTGAAACTTTGAATTGCGTGGGTATTTAAATTTTTTAGCCTACTGCTCATTGGTTAGTCATCACTTGAAGCTTCGCAGTCACTCCTCCTTTTCCAAGAACTTGGTAGGTACACAGTTCTAAGGGACACAGACTAGTGCATAGTCCTGGTGCCAGCAGTCATTCAGGCACTGCATGACCGACCAGTGAATGCGTGCTGGGTTTTCTTTCTTTCTTTTTTGAGATGGTGTCTCACTCTGTCACCTAGCAGACTGAAGTATCCCCCATAGACAATCATGGCTTACCACAACCTCAATCTCCTGGGCTCAGGTGATACTTCTGCCTCAGCCTCCTGAGTAGCTGGGACTACAGGTGTGTGCCACCATGTCCTGCTAATTTATTTTTTACTTTTTGTAGAGATGAGGTCTTGCTATTTTGCACAGGCTGGTCTCGAATCCCTGGATTCAAGCAGTTCTCCCACCTCAGCCTTCCAAAGTGCTGGAATTATAGGCCAGAGCCATTGCTCCCAGCTTAGCATACTGGTTTTTAACCCCCTGTATTCATTTTTTCATAAACAAAAATCTTGCCTCTTGTTAGTTGTTTAACTCCAGTTATCCCTGATGCTTGTTCTTTTTTCACCCATGGAGGATGAAAGAATTCCATCTTAAACAGGATTTATCTTTCTGTGTAACATCCTGTGGCATTAAGCTAATTATCCTACAATTCTGATTAGAAAAAAATGTGTAACAAAATGACAATTAGCTATAGTGATCACCATTGCCTCTGTTAATTTTCTTTTTTTACTTTATTATAAAGATGTGTGGTATTAGTCAGGATTAGGTACATGAGTGGTTTACAAGCAGGTGAAGTTTGGGCCTCCATCTGGATGTTAATTTTCAATACATTATTATTTAGCTTTATAAATGAAAACTTTATTATTAGGTTTATTTTATCAGTTCTTTTCAGTCTTATCCATTATTCTCTGCCTTATTCTATAGTTACGTTTCCAGTCTATTCCATAATTCTTTTTCTAAAGAGAGTCTTCTGGTCTCCATATATGGATATCTGGGAAGTCACATGTGTGTGCGTGCACGCACATAAATAGTCCTTTTTCTTTCTTTTTTTTTTTTTTAAGTTGGAGTCTTACTCTGTTGCTGAGGCTGCAATGCAGTGGCATGCTCACTGCAGCCTCGACCGGCTGGGCTCAAGCAATCCTTCCGCTTCAGCCTTCCAAGTAGCTGGAACTACAGGCATACACCACCACACCCAGCTGAAATTTTGATTTATTGTAGAAACATGGTCTCTCTAACTTGCCTAGTCTGGTCTCGAACCTGTGGGCTCAGGCAGTCTTTTCACTTCCACCTCCTAAAGTGTTGGGATTTCAGACATGAGCCACCGCGCCCAGCTCTAAGTAGTCCTTTTTCTTCTGCCTCACTCTTACTGTCCCATCCCAATTTGTTACTGGAAATATGCTCACTGGTATATGACCCTTACTGCCTTTTTATAAATGTCATAGAATTTATCAATCTCATGGATTAGATTTACTGTCAGGTTCCTCACAGACATGAGTGCTTTTCTTTGTGGGGTAGATTCCAGTCAGATAGGCCTGTTCCCAAAATAAAGGAGTTGACTTGGTTTAATTCATCCATTTAACAAGTATTCATTTGGTCCTGCCCAGCTTTTATTTGTCTTTGGACTGTGGAGTTCAATGACAAGCAGCAGAGATAGAGGAAGAAATGGATTTTGGAAATGTTTCAGTTGCTATAAACATTTCATTTTGTTATGCCTCTGAAAAGTGAAGGTCTCAAACTGTATTTTTTTCTCAGCTACATATTTTTATTTTAAAGTTTTACATATTTTAAAGATTGTACATGGACTCTGGAGTCAAACATATCTATCTGTATTTACATACTTATTCTTCCACCACTTAGTAGCAATCTGACTTTGACAAATTACTTAATCTTTCTGTTTAACCTATAAAATGGAAATAATATTTATCTCCTAAGCTTGTGAGAATTAAATCACTTGATTTAGTTTATAAAGCATTGGCACATTGCAGGTGATCAGTAAATGCTTGTTCCTTTGTTTTTGTGGTGAGTTTTTCCCCCTCTCACAAGGAGCAGAATGACATGGGTTAAATAGTAAGCGGCATTTCATTTTGATATGCAACAGTTTAGTGAATTTGTCTTTTGAAAGAAGAATGAGTACAAACTATAAATTATCTAGGCTAAATATTAATAGGAGCCACTGACTAGGAGCGCTGCACAAATGAAGTTTTAGAAAAAACATTGGACTGGAAGTTAGAAGTCATGGATTCTAGCCTATCTCTTCTTCTTAGTACCTGTGACCATCGGTAAGAAATCACTCAGCTCCTCAAAGCCTCTGTTTTCATGCTGTAAAGCAAGGGTACCTGCCCTGTTTACCTTACAGAGCATAGTATGAAAAATGTATTTAAAATGCTTTGAAAGTGTAGGCAAATAAGAGAGGTTATTCTTAAGATATTCATGAGTGCTGGTTTGTTGCCTCTAAGCGTGAGAGCTGTGCAGACCTTTTTGGCTTTCTGAGTAATTGTGAGTGTGTGCTGCTGGGGCATCTTTTGAAACTTTGGGGTAGATAGAGCATTTGTGGGAGCCTTACTCTTTGTTGTTTATGTCTAGGCCACAATGAAGACCTATTCTCACATAGCTATCATGATTCCCTGGATTCATCTCCTCCTAGGAGGGTCCGTCATGATTCCCCGGATTCATCGCCTCCTAGGAGGGCCCGTCATGATTCCCCAGATCCTTCTCCTCCTAGGAGGGTCCGTCATGATTCCCCAGAACCTTCTCCTCCCAGGAGGGTCTGTCATGATTTCCCAGATCCTTCTCCTCCCAGGAGGTTTCGTCATGACACCCCAGATCCGTCTCCCCCAAGAAGGGCTCGTCATGACTCAGACGCATCTCCTCCCAGGAGGGTCCGTCATGACTCTTCAGATGCTTCATCCCCCAGGAGAGCCCGTCATGATTCTCCAGATCCTTCTCCCCCTAGGAAGCCTCATCGTAATTCTACAGGCATATCTTCTAGGAGGGTCCGTCATGACTCACCGGATTCATCTCCTAGAAGAACCTGTCACGGTTCCTCAGATATCTCTTCCCCCAGAAGGGCCCATAACAACTCCCCTAACTTATCTCAACCTAGGAGGACTCTTGACTCCTCGGACACACGAAAACTCAGGAGGGCCCGTCATGACTCCCCCGATTTGGCTTCTAATGTCACTCATTCACTGCCCAAAACCAAAAGTAGTAAAGCCCCAGAAAGAGCCTCTAGCAAGAACTCCCCACATTGGAAGGGACCAGGACCCTCTCATTCATCACTGCCAAAGAACAGCAAATATGAGTATGACTCAGACCTCTCTCCTCCACGGAAAAAGCAAGCAAAATCCCATTTTGGAGATAAGAAGCAGCTTGATTCTAAAGGTAAGTATATGACTGTCCATGAGAGGGACCTAGTCCCTGGGAGATTTTTTTGGACCTTTCTTGTTTTATTAAGTATGAGAAGGGAGTTTCTTTGGAAAAGTTTTGAAAAGTGAGAGGCTGAGCTTAGAAGAGTTAAAAAAAAGTTAACAGTGGCAGGAAGTAAAGTTTTTATGTATCATTTAATTTACTCTCCCACCCCACGTAAAAGTATAGCATGTTTGTTGCTAAAACTTTAGAATGTACAGAAATGTATAAAGAAGCAGAAAAAAAATGACACAAAATTCTGCCATTCAGAGTCAATCATTATAGCCACCATCCTTTTTAGTATGCATTTTTAGTGTAGTTGAACCCTGGCTATACAGAACATACGTTTTGCATGTGTAATCCTGCCCACTCTCCTTTCTTAACACAGTCTTCCTCAGGCCATAAAATCATCTATGTTAATATAATTTTTAATGGTGTTCTATTACATGAATTTACTTAACCATTTCCCTAATGTTGCATGTTTTTGAGTTATTTCTAAGTTTTTGCTTTTATAATTCTGTAGTAACATCTTTGTACATAAACTATTGTCCCATTTTGGATTATTTTCTCATCTACTTTTAGATAAATTTCCTGAAAATTTAATTACTTGTAAATAGGTTTCCTAGAAAACTAAGAAGTTGATTTACTGGGTCAGAAGGTGTGGATGTTTTAAAGACTGTTGATGTATATTGAAGATTGCTCTCTGGATGGTGATTTGTGATTCTTATGTAGTAGCTAGAACTGTGTGGTAAAATTTCTACTCCATCCTTTCTTCCTGAGTACTATTTTAATCTTTAATTTAAAATATGTTGTTTTCCTTTAGTCTGAAGACATCAGA
This sequence comes from Tarsius wallacei, assembly GCA_963574415.1. Taxonomy (NCBI): domain Eukaryota; kingdom Metazoa; phylum Chordata; class Mammalia; order Primates; family Tarsiidae; genus Tarsius; species Tarsius wallacei. Next base: position 26,778 of record CAUYQG010292420.1, read on the forward strand.
ATATTTTAGGTGTTTCTGACTTTTGCCACTGAGTATAAGTTGTTTTGTTCATTCTGTGGATGGGGTAACTATGACATAGATGATTCTGCTAAGATCTCACATACTAGTACAGTCTCTGGTCACCTGGGAATACAGCCCCCTATTCTACCTGTTTGTCTTAAAAGTTGTTTCTGATCATAATAAAAAATACTGATTATTAAAAAAAAAAAAAAGTTGTTTCTGACTTTGCTCTTCTTCCATGTCATTCATACTTGTGACAGTGTTTCACGGGATAATGAAATAAACATTGTATACCGATTTGGTAAGTTCTTTTTTTAAAATTCTTTCAAGGGGATTAAATAATTTACTTATTCTTTATTTTCTAGGTTATTCTCCCAGCCATAGGAAATTTCATATAAGTTCTTTGCCTAGGAGACATCAGAGTCACACACTGGATTCTTCTTCCTATCTAAGTGACTTTGAGAAAGCCTCTGATTCAGACCTTTCTCCTCCACGGCATAAACAGAGTTCAGGGCACCTGGATTCTGATTCAGATCTTTCACCTCCACGGAATAGACCTAGACACCGGACCTCTGATTCTGACCTCTCTCCACCAAGGAGGAAACAGAGAACCAGATCTTCTGATTCTGATCTGTCTCCACCTCGAAGGAGTCAGCCTCCTGGAAAGAAGGTAAGAATTTTCAGAGACCAAATCATTCTTTTAGAGTGATTCTTCTCTTCTAGATTTATACAAGTCCCAGAGAATCAAGCCAAAGGAGAAGGATGTAGCTTTTGGAAGTATAGTACATCTTAGTTAAAAGACCTTTGGAACTCTTTTCTTCTCTCTGAAGGCAGAACTGACTATAACCCAGCCCAGATGGACTTATAAATACCAGATTTCCCAAGTAGCTTCTGCCTTTATAGTCTCTTAATTCTACAAATCTCATTTTAATAGGTCCAGAAAAACTTCCTATTTTCTTATGGATGAACTAAGGACTGTATTTGCAAAGTGGAGTTAGCACAAACCATATGTCAAACTGATCACGTATTCAAATCCTGCTTCTGCCACTTACTGTCTAAGAGATTTGGACAAGATATTTAATATCTCTAAACCTCATCTTCTTTATGTGTAAAATGTAGATGATAATAGTAACTACTTCAACAGGTTATTGTGAGAATTAAATGAGTTTGTGTAAGTAAAACTCTTAGCATAGTGCCTGGGACAAAGTAATCATTTACTGCTAGTGATTTACTATTAAAATTGGGCTACAGGTCTCTGTATCAAAAGCTTAGAGAGAGACACTTAAAATGTAAAACTACTTTTAGAAATCATATTGTCTAGGAAGTCAGTGTTTTATTTTGAATCTATGATAAAGCATGACAAACTAGCAAAAAAAAAAAAAAAATCCACATGAACCCTGAGTTATTGAAGTTACTGTGAGGTATTGAAAAGAACCCTGTTACCCTGAGGTATTGAAAAAGTTATTCTGAGGTATTGAAGAGAACCCCGAGGTATCAAAAAGTTACCTATCGTGTGCAGTATTCACTATTCAGGTGATGGGTACACTAAAAGCCCATACTTCACAACTACATCATATATGCATGTAAAAAACCTGCACTTGTACCCTCTACATATGTAAAAAAATTTTAAGTGAACACTACTAGTAGTAAAGGAATCTTATTTGTGAGTTGGTTAAGAAATAGAGTAATAGAGCCTGTGGTATGCATTCTTCTCTTCAAGGCAGACTTCTCAGGTAAGTCTTCTCTGTAGAAGACTAATCCTGGCGGAGTAGACCATCCTGTTTCACCCAAGAAATGAGGTTCTTCTCTTGTGGGGAACAAAGCGAGGTCTCTGTTTCAACCAGATCCTTTGACATTTTATGTATTCTGTTAGTCCATGGGCAGTTTAATATTAATCCAATTTAGTTGCTTAAGGATAAACTGTGTACTCCACTTGTGGGTCGGTTTGCTATCTTGATACAAAGTGAATATTAGTAAAAAGTTTTTGTTTGGTCATATCTTCTGTCATTAGCTTGAAATATATCCACAATTTAAGGATCTTAGGTTTGCTTGGTTTGTACTTTAAATGGAATATTTTCATCAATGTGGGTCTCTACTGGAGGACTTAGAACTTGAGACTGAATTCTGGTCAGGTGACCTGAGCATGAGTCTTCATGTGTGCAGTTTATAAACTAAAAAGTCAGAAATACAAATACATAGCCTTCCTTTTAATATATTGTTGGTCTGTGTTTCTGCTTACTCTTAAACTTGATGGTGCAATTACATTTTTCATGAAATTAAATTTTATTTGTATTTTTTGAGTCCAGTGGTAAATAATGAGAATACAGAGCTAGAGTTTTGAGTTTGGTTATTGCTGGTCATCAGACAATAAAACTAACTGTACACCCATGGAGCTTACTGCTGCATCGTCTCATTAATGTTGGATGCTCCCTTTTCCATTGCATAGGCTGCACACATGTATTCTGGGGCTAAAACTGGGTTGGTGTTAACTGACATACAGCGAGAGCAGCAGGAGCTCAAGAAACAGGACCAAGAAACCATGGCATTTGAAGGTAAAAATATGAAAGTGCAGAGACCAAACTAGGCTTGTGTAGCTTTTTAAAAAAATGTAGCTTATTGTACCTGATGTTTTACACTTTTAATTGCTGTCAAATTTCAGCTCTGGTTTTATATGCCATTTTAACTTCTCAGTGGGTCCCAATGGTTCTTTCCTTGAAAAATGTCATTTCTCAGGCCTAGCACTAATATACACCTAGATAATTCTTATTTGGCATTAGAATCCCAAGCAGTTGATTTCATTTGTTAGAATGTTGTTTTTGATTTGGATACCTGTATTTAAGTGTGATCTTCTATTGCAGCTGAATTTCAGTATGCTGAAACTGTATTTCGTGATAAGTCTGGTCGTAAGAGGAATTTGAAACTGGAACGTTTAGAGCAAAGGAGGAAAGCAGAGAAAGACTCGGAGAGAGATGAGCTGTATGCTCAGTGGGGAAAAGGGTAAGGGAGCCACTAAAAGGGAACACAAATGGCAGTGGCTGGAGCAAGTCATTTCTCTCATCTTATCAGTTAGTTCGTTGTTGTACCTTCAAAGCTGTTCTTGGGAACGGGACATTGGTGTGCTAAATCTTCTTTGGATATTATTGATACATTTCACACTTCCAGTGGGTATTCTGGAAGTTTTACCCTGTCCAATATTTGGCCTAGGATACTAGAATGAGGAGGCTTTCCAAATTTATCAGTATGGTACATCTCAAAGTAGGGGTGAAAATGTCAAGCACGATAGCAAACGCTTTTGGTTCCTTTTTGCCCAAGGCTTGCTCAGAGCCGGCAACAGCAACAAAATGTGGAGGATGCAATGAAAGAGATGCAAAAGCCCCTGGCCCGCTATATTGATGATGAAGATCTGGATCGGATGCTGAGAGAACAAGAAAGAGAGGGGGACCCCATGGCCAACTTCATCAAGAAGAATAAGGCCAAGGAGAACAAGAATAAAAAAGGTGGGACTTCTGGGAATCATCAGAGCTGGAGGTGACTTATGTGAAGAGAGAATCATTAGGGCACTGATACATTGCTATATGCAAAGAAGGCTTCCCCATGTAACTTAAATTCATTGTATTTGCCTGCAGCTTAGATTCAACTCAATTGATATTTCCATGTAGAAGTTTTTTCCACATTGCCATCCAGCTCTGAATTAAATTTCATAAGTAACTAATCTCTTTTTCTCACTCTTCTCATTAGTGAGACCTCGATATAATGGTCCAGCACCTCCTCCTAACAGATTTAATATCTGGCCTGGATATCGCTGGGATGGAGTGGACAGGTAAGCTTGGGCATTTTTTAAATTTTTATTTTCTTGTTTACCTGACCCTAACCTTCCCTAACCATTAAATTGCACTGCCTCTGCATGTAAATTACCGTACACTATCTCATTCTCTGCTCTAATCACAAGGTGAAAAATGTACACTTTGCTTGCTTCTATTTCTAAGGTCCACAGATCCTGTTTTCCACACCTGGAGCACTCCTTCTGTTTCTTTTAAAAAATGCTGTTTAAAGCTTTGGACAAACAACTCTGGTGGCTCAGATAGGACACCTTTTGTTTCAGACATTGGTCACTTTTAATGCTGTTTTCTAAGGTTTAGAGAGGATGAGTGATGTGCTGTAGTCTGGAGGCTTCTATATGATGTATCTTTAAAAGCCCCTTGAACCTTAATTCTCTTTACTGTCTTAGGAGTGAGGCTCTTGTAATGTCTCACAGACCTCTACCACCTCATTTATTCACCTACCAGCGTCTGTACTCATATACTGTAACTTCCTGTCTGTTATAATGGATGAACAAGTCAGTCCCTCTTCTCACATATTAGATCCCATCTCCTCTTGCCTACTAAAGGACATTGTACTAGTATCTAGCACAATGATTCTCAGACTTTTAAATCTCAGGACCCTTTTACACTCTTAAAAATTATTGAGGACCTCAAAAAGCATTTGTTTATGTGGATTATATCTATTAATATTTACCACGTTAGAAATTAAAACTGAGATGTTTAAAACGTATATAATTTATCCTAAAAAGTAATGAACCCATTACATGTTAACAGAATTGCCATTTTTTAAATGGAAAATTATATATTTGTTGTTGTTATTGTTGTTTTGAGACAGGGTCTTGCTCTGTTGTCTAGGCTGGAGTGCTGTGGCGTGATTATAGCTCACTGCAGCCTCAACCTCCTAGGCTCAAGCATTCCTTAGCCTCCTAAGTATCTGGGATTGCAGGTGCATGCCAGCACACCTGGCTACTTTTTTTTTTTTTTAATTTTTTTGTAGAGATGAGGTGTTGCTATGTTATTCAGGCTGATAAAAATAACTGTGTTTTCTAAAAAAAAAAGTAAAGAGGATAGCATTGATTTATAGTTTTGCAAATCTCATTAATGTCTGACTTAATAGTAGGCAGCTTGATTCTGCATTTATCTGTTGTGATATGTTGTTCAGTTGAAGTATAGGAAGAAAATTGAGCCTCACACATAGGTAGTTAGAAAAGGAAGGCATATTACGTTTTTTGGTATTACATGAAAACTCAACAAGTGCTAGTTTCTTAAAGGTTAGTTATTTTGACTCTGAAACCAGATCAAAGAACTTTCATAATGTTACATTAAAATCCATTGATCTTTTTAATACTTGGAGTGAATCTTTTACCTAGGCTTGATCTTATAACATCAACATTGATTGTAAAATATTGGTTTGCTGTATTTTTCAGACCTTCCAAATGTGGACATATTTTCACTATACACAGGGAGGACACCCAAAAAACTGGAATTATCTTTTTTTTTTTTTTGGAGGGCAGGCCCCTTGTAGTATAGGCTTCCCCCACTAGGTGAGTGTTCTAGGGAACCCATTGGTTTTTACCTGGAAGTTTTGAGAAGGTTGCATAAAGAGTTGCGGAAGAAACATCCCAAGTTGTGGCAAACATGTAACTGGTTCTTCCACCATGACAATGCACCTGCTGATACGATGCTGAGTTTTCTGCATTTTTGACCAAAAATGGCATGACCCACGTACCTCACCCTCCCTGTTCACCCAATCTCACCCTGAGTGACATTTTTTTGTTCGATGAAAATAGTCCTCAAAGGGAGATGTTTAGCCAGTATAGAAATGAAACCAAAAAATGGCAGAAGCACTAAAAGGCATCAGAATTGATGAGTTCAGAAACTGTTTTGAGCAGTGGAAAAAGCATCTCAATAGGTATATTACATCAAACAGAGAGTGCTTTGGAGATGACTAAAGTTTAAACACGAAAGAATAAATGCACGATTTTTTATAAATTCTGGGGGGTCTCCCTCGTGATATATAAAATCACTTTTGTTGATATCAGTTCTGATCTTACCATAAAAGTCTTTAAATTTGAATTTTATCATTGGTAACAAATATTGTCAGTTGTATTTCTTCAAGTAGAGCTCACTTTGTACAATAGTATTTTTATAGCATCTATCAGATTTTGTACCTAGGGGGATCATTTTATCTTTGAATACAATTTTGCTTCTTCCTCTGCAGCTGGATGCTTTCTGTTCTTTTTTCTTCCCCTTTTATTAGCTAGCTCTTCAGTGCAGATATTGAGTAGAGGTAGTAAGATCAGACATCTCTGCCTTATTCTACTCTTAAGAGGAAGTCATTTTGTCTTTTACCATTAATTATGTTATAAGCTGTATGTTTTTTGCAAATACTTTTTATCATGTTGTGAAAGTTCCCTTCTTTTCTTTTTTTTTTTTTTAAGTTGGAGTCTCACTCTGTTGCCCAGACTGGAGTGCAGTGGCTGCGCCTGGCCACCGCAGCCTCGACCTGATGGGCTCTGGCGATCCTTCCGCCTCAGTCTTCCAATTAGCCAGAACTACAGGCGCGCGCTACCACGCCTGGCTGTTTTTTGATTTATTGTAGAGATGAGGTCTCGCCAAGTTGCCCAGGCGGGTCTCGAACCCACTGGCTCAGGCAATCCACTCACCTCAGCCTCCCAAAGCGTGGGATTACAGGCTGAGCCACCGAGCCCGGCTTCCTTCTTTTCTTAATTTGCTGAGTTTTTTTAAAGAGTGTATATTGGAGTTTGTTCAAAATATTTTCTAATTTTCCTTTGGTTTATTCTTTGCTCTGTGGTTTATTTAGGAGTGCACCTGTTTAATTCCAAATATTTGGACTTTTTTAGATATCTTACTGTTATTGACTTCTCATTTAATTCCATTAAGGACAGAGAATATGCTCTGTGATATTTTGATCTTTTGAAATGTATCAAGATGCATTTTATGGTCCAGTATATTGTCTACCTTGTGAATATTCTGTTTGCACTTAAAGAGAATGTTTGTTCTGTAGTTATTTGGGGTGGTGTTTTATAAATGTTAATTAGGTCAAGGTAGTTAATATTAATAGTCTTTAGATTGCCTATATCCTGGATTTTGTTTTTGATTTCGTTTCTATCAATTACTATCAGTTGTGGGGTTTTACTTCAGCTGGTTTATTGTGTTTTCCAGCTTTAAAATTTCCATTTAAAAGCCTATATTTATCTGCTGAGATTTCCCATCTGTTCATTTATTATGAAACATTTTTCTCTTTCTTGAGACTATTTACAATATATAATTGGTGCTATGAAGACCTGTCTGCTAATTGCAACATTTGGTTCACCACAGGATTGGTTTCTATTGACAGCTTTTTTTGGTGCATGCATTACATCTTCCTGCTTATTTACATATTGGTCATTTTCTTATTGTTACTAGCCATTATAAATGATACATTGTAGAGACTTCAAATTCTGTTATACTGTATTCTGAAGTGTGTGGGTTTTTATTCTAGCAGTTAACATGGCTGTATTTAAATTCCAGTCTCTGCCTCCTTTGCAGTAGAACACAGCTAAAATCTCTGCTCATTTCTTTCAGTTTCTACCTGTTCTTTTTCACTGGGCCCAGCGGGCTTTCTTCTGCACATGCATAGTTTTAACAGTTAGCCAAGGATTTGGGTAGAGTTTGTATGTAGATTTTGGGGTTCATCCCTTTTGCAGTTCTTTCCCTTCCAGTATTTCTCCCCTGGTTTTCTAGCTGTTTTGCTCACCTGATACCTCAAGCCAGTAAGCCTGCAGCTTTCTGCCTTCATGAGCCATGCAGATTGGGAAGTTACTGTCTAGCAAGAAGACTCAAATCTCTTTTCACACGTAGACTCCATCCAGTTTATGCCTGCTTTTGGTCATTCTCCCACACCTTCAAATACTTTCAAATGCTTGCATTTTTTGCTTTGTCCAGGTTTTATAATTACTATTTGGGGGTAAGTTAGTCTGCTCAGGTTACTCTTCCATAACTCGAATCCTCCTCCCCACCTTATATGGGCCTAAGGTACTCACTATCTTCTATCCTTCAGGGTGCCACTAAAACCTAAGACTCAGCTGGATGCAATGGCATGTGCTTGTAATCCCTGCTACTCAGGAGGCTGAGGTGAAAGAATCACTTGAACTCAGGAATTTGAGTTCAGCATGGGCAACATAGTGAGACCCAGTCTCTTAAAAAAAAAAAGAAAAAATTCAAGACTCTCTTTCCTCATATTGGCAGATATCCTTGAGGTGGCTGTGGTTTCAGGCTAGCATATTACTTTGGTTTGCAGCTTACTGCTTATAGGCTTTTGGTAGCAGGAAGATTTTTCAGAATGCCAATTTGCCATATAGCCAAGCCAAAGTAGATCTTTTTATAGCTATAACACCTTACAGATGTTTCTTGTTACATTGAGGGTTTTTTTGTTTTGTTTTGTTTTTAATTTTTGGACCCCAAACTTAGAATTTTCCCTGGCCTAATTTTTCTGGTGTTTAATTTGCCTTTATTTTTCCCAAGAACTAGTTTTTTTCCACTTCTTATCTTGTTTTATTTTATATTTCTTCTTTTATTTCCCATTGTCATCCTTGCTTTCTTTCTATTATTAATTATTTCATCACCTTTTCTAGTTTTATCTCAGCCTACTGCAAGGGAATATTTTCAGAATAGATCTATAGTATGTTATGGTTGGAAAAATCCATAACATCAATCAATCTAATCTCTTTTTTTTTTTTTTTGAGCTGGAGTCTCACTCTGTTGCCCAGGCTGGAATGCAGTGGCACGCTCACGGCCACTGCAGCCTCTATCTGCTGGACTCAGGTGATCCTTCTGCCTCAACCTTACAAGTAGCTGGAACTACAGGCATGCGCCACCACACCCGGCTAATTTTTTGATTTATTGTAGAAATGAGTTCTCAACAAGTTGCTTGGCTGGCCTCAAACCCGTGGACTCAGACAATCCTCTCACCTCTACCTCCCAAAGTGCTGGGATTATGGGCGTGAGCCACTGTGCCTGGCCTAACCTCCATTATTTAAAAGAGAAACTGAGGTAGGAGCCCAGGAGTTTGAGACCAGCCTAGGCAACATAGTGGACCTCGTCTCTACAAAAAAATAAATAAACCAGGCATGGTGGTGGCACACACCTGTAGTCCCAGCTACTCTAGAGGCTGAGGTAGAAGGATCGTCTGATCCTAGGAGGTTGAGGCTGCAGTGATTCATGATCATGTCACTGCATTCCAGCCTGAATGATGGAGTGAGACCCCTAATTAAAAAAAAATCTGAAAGAGAACTGAGGCCTGAGAAATAAGCAGTTTGCCTAGAATCATATAGCTCTTCTAATAAAGCTGAAATTAGAACCCTGAATTCCCAATTCTCTTGTCCATGGCTCTTTCTACTATGAATTCTCCGACAGTTTGCTTTCTGATTCTGCTTAGAATTTGATTTGTTATTCATGTGTTCTGTGTCTGCAATGTCATATTGGTGTTGATTCTCTTAAATACTTATTTCCCAGGGCAAAAAACTGGTTTTTTGGTGCTCTGGAATACCGTCCACACTTCTAAGATTGGAGAAGGTGCCATTTATAATATAATAAGCTTTCCTTCTTCTGAGAGCCCTTCATTACTCACCCCACTTATTCCTTAAAGGAAAGCCTTAGCATACATGTTAGAACTTTAAGCAGCTATGTGCTAGGTGCCAGGGATTCCATGATTAGTGAGAGCCCAGGAGCTCACTTTCTTTCTAGAGGAGAAGACAGACACATTTTTTCAGTGCCACTTGGTTAGTGTCACTGTAGAGAGTTTTCAAGGTGCTTGGGGAACACAAGGAGTACATTTAGCTTTAGGAGGATGTGGTCAGGGAGTGCTTCCCAGAGGATGTGATGTAGGAGCTGAGTTTTAAGGGATGTCAGTAACCAACCAAAATAAGAAGGAAAGGAAGGTTGTTAAGGGAGGAGGGTCCTATACGTGCGAAGTCGTAAGGATATGAAACCCGATGGTGGTGTGGGGTGGTGGGGGCTATAGCAGTTTGCTATTGTGGGATAGCATAAAGTGTGAAACGGAGTGTATGAGATGGCCTGGAGAGGTCGGCAGGGGTGTGCAGGCCTTTCTGAGGAGCTTGGTTTTCACCCTCGAGCAAAGAGGAGCCATTGAAGGGTTAAAAGCAGCTCTGCATTTTAGATAGACAAATCATTAGGCAGTAATGTGAAAGATCTGAAAGGCATTCATTTGGAAGCAGAGAGAGCATATATAAGAATGTTGCAGTAGCTCAGGCTAAAGGTAATGAAAGTCTGAACTGTGGCCTTCCGGTAGTGGTAGGGAAGGATAGTAGTAAGAAGAGGAAGTGGGGAAGTAGTTACAGGATAACTGGTGGGTCCTGGGGACTGATGTGGGGAGAAGGAAGGGAGATTCACTGAATTTGGCAACAGGGAGTATCATTGATGGCCTGAAAGAGAGCCAGCTCAATGGTATTGTGAAAGAATAGCCAGGTCTAATGTAAGGAGGGAATGAAAAGTGAGGTAAGAGAGAAGGTAGTGAAACTTTCAACAAGTTTAGATAGGAAGACGGAGAGAGTGCATAGTAATTAGAAGGGATCTGAGGACTACTCACTATCGCTTTGAAACTCACTCCTCTATTGGCTTCCAGGATACCCTGCTCCTACTTCTTTTCTCTTATTTCTTGGCCACCTTTGTGAGCTTCTCTTTCCCTGTGTGTCTCTTAAGTATTTCTCAGGGATCCATCCGTAGCTCTGAGTTGTTCTCTCTGACTGCATCTTGCCTAGTCATATTTTCAACCACCTATGTGTACTTGATTTCCAAATCTGTATTCCCAGCTCTGTCTGGTATGTTTAGCTATGTGCTGGATTTCTCTATTCATACAGACTTAAGGTATTTCAAATGCAGTGTATTCAAAACGGAACTCCTCAGCTTTCCCTGCTCCAAGCCTGCTCCTGCTCTTGTGCTCTCTAGCCTGGTTAGTGACAGCCTCATTCCTTTAGTCACTCAAATTACTAACCTGTGAGGCAAGCATAGCTCCTTCCTTCCTTGTCCTAATGTACCTCATCAATCGCTGAATCCTACTGTTTTGCCTCCTGTGTCTTTTCTTCCTTCTCCGTTTCTCATTGCCATCATCATCTGTTGCCTGGACCATTGCAGTGGTTTTCCTGCCTCAGATCTCCTCCAAGTGCCCTCTTTGAAATACAGTTTATGTTCCTGCTTTAAACCCATCCTTTAGAGAGATCTTAGTAGTTGTTTTTTGTTTTTTTTTACTATGGCCCACAAAACTCATTATGAATTGGCCTCTTCCTACCTTTCCAACTTTGACTTGCAGCTGCTCCCTTTGTCATGCTTCAGGCTCTGGCCATACCAACTTGCCTTTGGATCCCTGCACATACTTATTTCTGTGCCTTTACTCTGACTGCTCATGCTGTGCTCTGTGCTGAAATGACCTCCAGACCCTTCTGGCCCTTCCCAGCTCCAGCCCTCTGGTTAGCACAAAGCCTTTCCTGACCATTCTTCTCTATCTGTCATATTACCTTTGTACCATAACTCCTCCAAGCTAAGATAGAAGATACTGAAGTGTCTCTTCTTTGTGCTATTTGGATCCATGTTCTGGAGGAAGCCAGCCTCCATGTCATGAAAGAGCTCCTCCATTCTGTTTCCACGATACCCCATGCATGTGTCTACCATAATCCATGCTTTTATTTTAATTATTTGCTTAAATATCTATCTCTTCTAGTCTGTGAGTTCAAGACAGGTTCTATGTCATACTCATTTTCACATAGTGCTTACCTCTGTGCCTAGTATATAATGATAATAAAATAAATGCTTGTTTGTGTAATATATGGATAAGGTGTAAGATGTAGATATCAGCTGAGAGTGATTTGGGCTTTTAGAGAGTGGTAGAAGTTTGAAGTCATTGTCAAAGAGTGTGAGAAGGATCTGAACAAGGACTAAGAGAAGAATGAATTCTGTATTTGTCCCTTTGATTCTTTTGCATGTGCCATAAATATTTTCACATAAGTGCCTTACTTTCTTCCCTACTCGTTATGTTGTGAACTGTTCTCTTCCTTTTAAAATAAATGTCCACCTCGGGTTCCTAGCTGAATAGTCTGTCTCTTTTGATTGCAGATCCAATGGATTTGAACAGAAGCGCTTTGCCAGACTTGCCAGCAAGAAGGCAGTGGAGGAACTTGCCTACAAATGGAGTGTTGAGGATATGTAACTTTCCTGAGGCTGTGGGAGTTGCTGTAGGCCTTGGTAGTAGACACAGGGCAGGGGGACATCCAGCTATAACAGTTGTCTATGCTAATATCCAGGGCCCACAAAGACTAGCAACTGTTGGATGCCAGTTTTGACCACAGAAGAATATTGAGACCTGGACTGAGGTACCTGTACTTCTCAGGTGTGGCAACACTGGCTATTGCTGGCTTTCAAAGGAAGCATTGATTTCTCAGTGTACCAGGATTTGTTCTTGGTTAGGATTTTTCTTTTTCTGTTTTTTAATAAACATACATTTATTTTTTTAAAATTATTTTCTTAACTGAGTATTCTGTTTTGGGGGAAAATATAGGCTAATATTGAACCCCTGGGAATATTGGAGGTGATATTGGACTTTTCATTAATCTAGAAAGCACTGTAAGTAAAAACTTCCTTGTGATAGATTCTTCCTTTGAAAACACAAGAATTAGTATTAAACTGATTTGAATAAGCATGCAGATATTTGGAAACATGGTGTATAATAAAGGTAGCTTCACAAATTAGTGGGGAAGAGATGGATAACGAGGCTCAGAAAATTGGCTTATATGGACAAATATAAAGTTGGATCCTCATACCATATAAAACAAAAACAAACCCCAAGGCAATTAAAGACCTAAATGGAAGGTGACACAATAAAACGAATAGGAACAAAAGGTGAATATATTTGTGACCTTGGGATAAAGGTAAATTTCTTAAATAAGATCCCAAAGAACAATCCATAAGATTTGATAGCTTTGGTTATGTCATAATTAAAGATTTCTATTCAACAGAGCATCCCATAGTCAAAGCTAAAGATGAGTATGGGTTAGGAGAAAATATTTGCAATGTCTAAAACTGACAAGGAATTGCATATATAAGGGATTGAATAAAGAAAGAACTGGAAAACAGGAAGAAAAAGACAACACAAAGTAAGACTATGTGAAAATATGATTTGATAAGATCCAAAGAGAAAACCAGAATGGCTAGTAAGTATATTACCTTACTAAGTACTTAGAGAAAAGCAAGTTAAAACACTGAGTTTCTACTTTAAATCTATTAGTTTGGCAAAAATAGGCAAGAGACCGAACTCTCATGGGGAATCAAAACTCATGGAAAATTTCAACTGGTACATCCATTCTGGAGAACAAATGGGTGAACTTATCGAAACTGTTTGGGTTGCAGTCTGGGTTTTAATATCTGGGTTTTAATCTGGAGCTGTACTGCCTGTATTTGAATCCCAGCTGTGTCATTTGTTACCTGTGTAACCTTTGGTAAACCACTTAACTTCTCTGTGCCTTAGTTTTTTCATCTATGAAATAGAGGAAATAGTACTTACCTCATATGTTTATTGCGATCTTAGAACACTGCCTGGCACACATTAAGTGTTACAAAATCATTATTATTACTATTGTCATCATTATCATCATCAAGATGTCTGCCAGTGATCCCTGCCCTCTGGTATATAAGCCTTTGTGTAGTCCCCTTCCTCAGTAAATAGTATTGACCTGCATAACCAATGGGATGCACTAGAAATATATGACTTTTGAAGCAAGGTCATAGAAGAACTTTGAAGCATTTCTCCTTTGTACTTTCTTGGATCCATGCTCTGGAGGAAGCCAGCCTTCATGTCACGAGGACACTCAAGCAGTCCTCTGGAGAGGCCCATGTGGAGAGGTACTGAGGCCTCTCACCCACAGCCAGCACCAAGTTGCCAACTATTTGGGTGAGTTGCCTCGAAGGTGGGTCTCCCAGCTCTATTCAAGCTTTCAGATCCTTGCAGCCCTGTTCGACAACCTCATAGGGGTCCTGAGCCACAACACCCAACTCCAAATTCTTTACCCAAGGAAACTGTGAGATAGTACTTTTTAAAAAGCAGCTTTACTGAGATGTAACTTACATACTATACAACTCACCCACTTAAAGTGTATTATTCAGTGGTTTTTAGTATATCCCAAAGTTCTACTGCTGTCACCACAATTAATTTTAATTTTGTACCCATTAGTAGTCACTCTTCACTTTTCCCCAACTTCCCCTCCCTTAGGCAACCACTAATTCCTTTCTGCCGCTATAGATTTGCCTATTCTGGACTTTGACATAGTGTATGAATGGGACTATCATATAATATGTGGCCTTTTGTGTCTGGCTTTTCTCAGCATAATTTTTCAAGGTTCATCCATGTTGTGACATGTATCAACACTTCCTTCTTTTTATGGCTGAATAAATATTCCCTTGTGTGCATACACCACATGTTGGTGTCCACATTGATGTACATTTGAGTTGTTTCCACTTTTTGGCTATTACAAATAATGCTGCTCTGTGCAATTCATGTATAAGTTGTTGTGTGGATGTATATTGTTATTTTTCTTGAATATATTCCTAGGAGTGGAATTGCTGGGCCATATGTAACCCCATGTTTAACTTTTTAAGGAACTACCAAACTTCGTCCAAAGAAATATATGAGAATTTCGATTTCCCCACAGCCTTGCCAGGGTTTGTTACTGTCTTTTTCAGACTACTGAGGAAAGGCTGTCTACCCTCCAGCCATTTGAGCTATCCTAGTGAGTGTGAGGTGGGTGTATGTCATTATGGTTTTGATTTGCATTTTCTTAATGGCTAGTGATATCAAACTTCTTTATCTTTTGGAGACTTGTTGTTCAAATCCTTTCCCCATTGTTTTAAAAAAACAGATACAAGCTGTTAGGAACTTAGCAACATGATAGAATCCAGGTGAATAAACTAAGGAACAAAGAGATTTATAGTAAAAATCAGCTATGTAAGTTAAACACACAAAGCACATTATTATTATTATTTGAATCAGAATCTCCTTCTGTTGCTTAGGCTGGAGTGCAGTGGCACGATCACAGACAGCTACTGCAGCCTTGATCTGCTGGACTCAGGCAGTCCTTCCTCCTCAGCCTTCCAAGTAGCTGGAAGTATAGGCACGTGCCACCGTATACCCTGCTAATTTTTTGATTTGTTGTGGAGATGAGATCTCACCAAGTTGCCCAGGCTGGTCTTGAACCCCTGAGCTCAGGCAGTCCTTTCACCTCCACCTCCCAAAGTAGTGGGATTATAAGCATGAGCCACTGCGCCTAGTCAGCAGCGTTATTTTTTAAGGAGGATATATACCTTAACACTAGACTAGCGTCTGATGTTAAGGGAGGGAATGGAATGGGACTAGAATGGAGGATGAAGGAGGGAAAGGGAAAGAAAAGAGGGCTTTGCATGAGTGGAAGTGATGGTGTGCCATGAACTCAAGCCTGTGATCGACTCAGTTCTGTGTGCTCGAGGCCCCATGTGCGGCTCCAGAAATAAGGCCTTGCTCTCAAGGACTTGACATGTAGTACCTGTATTAGTTAGGGTATAAGCTAGACTGCTAAAGAAGACTCCACATAGAAGTTTGTTTTCTCCCTGCTCACTCATGTAACCTCCAGGTTGTTTTAGGTGGAGGAAGTGGGAGGGGGATATTCTATGCAGTTGTGTAGGGATCGGGCTGATGCCAGCTTCCACATGGCTTCCAAGGTTGTTTGGGACATTCATTTTGGTGTTGAGCAGAGCTTGGAGGATTGCGTGGCAGACCTTAATGGGCCAACTCTGGAAGTGGCACACACTTCCACTCGTAACCTATTGGCAGAGGCTAGTCACAGGGCTCCCCCTTAGTGCAAGGGAGCCTGAGAAATAGGACGTGTGCCCAGAAGGAAGGCAGAAATGGATGTTCCTGGGCAGCTATCATGGCTGCCACATATGTACTTCTCAGACTCCTGAAGAAAGGCTGTCTATCCCCCAGCCATTTGAGACATGCATGGATTTTCAAATAATATTGAGACCTGAAAACCCCAAAGGGACTCCATTCTCCAACTGGGAAGCATCAGCTGGGGTCACCACCAAGTTAGATATGTCTCTTTTTTATCTCTGGCCAGTGGCTGTCAGAGCAGAGCTTAGGTAGGGAGGTGAAAGGTAAACTGGAATTATGTCTAGAGACAGCATTTGTGAAGTGCAAGTATTTTTGTTTTTAGAGATGGGGTCTCGCTTTGTTGCCCAGGCTGGAGTACAATGGTATAATCATGGCTCACTGCAGCATCAAACTCTTGAGCTCAAGCAGAGTCTACCTGCCTCAGCCTCCCAAGTAGCTAGGATTACAGTTGCCTGGCTGAAAGTACTGTTAGAGCTCAGAAAATAAACCCTATGGTTCTACAGTTAGCCTGTGGCAATTGGGACTAGAATCTGGTATTCTTCCCCAAAGCCTATCTGATCCGTTGGCTCTTTGCTGTAAACATTAAAAAAAAAAAAAAATCCAAGGTTAGAACATTAGAGAAACTGGTGAAATTCAAATAAAGTTTAGTTCATAGAAATAGCCAGTGTGAATCTCTTAGTTTTGACAAATGTACTACCATAGTTATATAAGATGTTAACATTAGAGGAATTGGGTGAAGAGTATATGAAACTCTGTACTCTTTACAACTTCCTGTAAATACAAAATTCTTCCAAAATAAGCTTTTTTTTTTTTTAAGACCCCAAGGAATACAGGCTCTGAGATTACACATTTGTAAGCTGTTTTGCAAGCTTTCCTTTGCAGAGGTGACTGGGTAGCATTCAATACCTTGCTCATTGTCACACCCCTTCTGCTCCGTTAGATTTTGTTTCTATATGGGTTCCAGTTTTAACTTCTTTTTTTTGAGTTGAAGTCTCACTCTGTCTCCTAGGCTGGAATGCAATGGCACGCTCACGGCCACTGCAGCCTCGACCTGCTGGGCTCAGGCGTTCCTCCCGCTTCAGCCTTCCGAGTAGCTGGAACTACAGGCACATGCCACCACATACAGGCTAATTTTTTGATTTATTGTAGAGATGAGGGCTCGCCAAGTTGCCCAGGCTAGTCTCGAACCTGTGACAGGCTCAGGCAATCCTCTCACCTCGGCCTCCCAAAGTGCTGGGATTATAGGCGTGAGCCACTGCATCCAGCTTAACCTCATTTTTGTTGAGACTCCACACTGTTTCTTAGTAACAACTCACTTTAAGAGGCCCAGGTGGCTTTAGAAATCTTAAATCACCTTTTTTTTCCCCCTTAACAAAGGCTTTTATTATCTGTGTTCAGAGACTGAGACGTAGGGGAAGCAGATCGATGATAGATTCTATTCCAGGTGAGCCCTATATTTATTTAGTAGGAAGAGGTGAAACATTTTAAACTTCCCCTTGCCCCCAATTTTTCTGCCTTTAAGTGTGAGAACATAGCACATTTTGTAGCAGAGACCCCATGCCTGTGCAGCTCCTGACTGTCATTTTCTAGGCTGACTACTAGGGGGCAGTGTGATACTCCTTTTCTAGACTGGGGAAAGCAGGACCCTGGGTCTGTACACACTTTTCCAAATAATAGGCCTTAGATCTAGAATATCCTGTTTCCAGTATGGTTCATTTTCATGAGACAGACCTAGTATTTAGGTTTTGATCAAAATCTCTTACTTAGGTGTTGGAAACCTTTCTTTACATGGAAGTTTTTTTTTCTTTTAATCAAATCAGACTCTCTTGTTCTCCTTCTTATGCCTTCTTTCCACTCTCAAGTTTAGATTTAAGAAGCAGTGAGCAATGCTAAATGCTAAATGCCGAACTTTAAAAGAGTGAACTTTATGGTATATGAATGATATCTGAATTTAAAACTGTAAAAATAGACAAGATGTGGTGATGCACATATGTAATCCCAGCTACTCTAGGGTTTAGGCTTGAGCATAGGAGTTTGGGACCAGCCTGGACAACATAGTGAGCCCTGGTCTCAATTTTAAAGTAAATAAATAAATGTTTTAAAAATGTAAAAACAACAACAAAAAACAAGAACCACTGAGCAGACACTCTGGCTCAAATATAATTAATGCATGGTACTGGCTGACAAAGACTTGATGATCCTTTGCCATTGACTCATTGGTTCACTGATAAGAGAGAATCACTCTGACTCTTTTTTCCTTGGGTCTCCTGGAACACACTAACCTTCCAGGACACATACTGTATTATTCCTTTCTTAGGAGTTACTCAACCTTGCTCATTAGCATCAAAGAGATCTGGATTAGGGTTAGGGTGTGACTGGGCAGTCCCAGGGAGAAAGCTGTGTCTGGGCTTTGGGGCAGCTGTCTTGAGGCCTCAGTTTCCAATTTGAGCTGGTTAAAAGATGTGTGTGCTGAACTGTGTGTTTTCACATAGGTTATTTGGGCAGTCTCTCCTGATTTTCCATCTTCAAGGCACAAGTGCTTCTGGAGCTGGCTTTCAGGTGGCTGGACTAGCCTGTAAAAATAGGCAGAGAGATTATGGGGCCAGACTAGAGCTGAGTGTTTCCCCCATGTCACTGACTTTCTTTGCCATATGCAAATTACATTACAGTGTCTAAGAATGATAGTCTCTCCTTTGTACCTGAATAATTGCCTGTGCTTCGTTGAGGAACTGCTAGCCTTGGAATTGATGCTGTTGATATTGGACTTACACAGCTTCACCCTTCCAGAAAGCAACAAGGGCATGGAGACAGCAGTCCTAGTGGTGTGATCCTCAGGTGGTGCCTGTGAGCCCAGCCCATTGGGAGGGGAGAGAGCAGTCAGCTGAAAAAGGAGTAGGCCTTCCCCTCTCTGCATGTCACAGCCAGCACCCTGTCACCTAAGGAATTACAAGGAGTGTGACTTTACAGGTAAAAATGCAATCTGTAGTGCTTAGTAAGCAGAGCCCATTTTCTTTATTTTCTTTTTCTTTTGGCAGGAGAGGAAACATTTGTGCAGAGAGATTAGCTTGCTCATAATCGCTCTGGGTTGGGAAAGATTCAGAATGTAAACATCAGATTCCTCCCCATGCAGCTATCCCCCCACCTGTCCTCACCTAATAGCGAGGTGAGAGAGGTGAGGGGCAGTCTGCCCACTGCAGTTCTTACCAGGGGCTTCTCACAGCCTCTGTAACAAGGTCCACAGTGTTCTTGGGGCTGAGCTCCCCAGTCCTGGAAGAATTGCTTGCTGGTAGTTTCAGTTTAGAACTTGGCTTTGAAGCCCCCAAGTGTCTCAGAAGGGCACTTACCCTTGACTCTTTTTATCAGAGGCTTGGGAGGAGGTAGATAAGAAGAGAGAAGTGTATGTCTGGGAAATTAATAATAGTTTTAATTGCTCTCTTTCATTAAGTACTTACTATGTGTCAAGAATATGTTAAGTGCATACTTACATTACCTCTGAGGTCAGGGAGAGATCAGAGTCTGTGAATAGCTACAGACTAGGAAAAGCCACATTTCTGTGTCTCCCATGAAAACTAGGGTTGGTGTATCATGGCAGGGTAAACTCTCCCTTGTTCCCTGCCCCCTGTTCTCTGACGGAATAGTTAGGATCCTCATGCTAATTACCTCTTGACAGAGAGCTTTGGGCACTTTACCCTGGTCACTGTGTCTCCATCAAACTTGGCAGTACTGTTTCCACTCAGGTTGGTCATCTCCTGCTTTGGCCAGCTTGGCTCCTGATACAGACGAGTAGTAGGCTGGGCAGTTTCCTTCTGCATGTGCTAGATATATTTGCTGCATGAGGAAAAAAAAAATTTCTACAGGTAGGGATCTACATGTGTGAGTCAGTCCACACACCAACTAGAAGGGCACTGTGCCGTCAGCTTGTTTCTCTGCCATTCATTTGTGAGTTTGCCTAAACTATGCATTGTATTTTCAGGTAATCAAATTAAAATTAATTAATTTCCTTCCTTCCCTCCCTCCGTCTCTCCCTCCCTCCATCCTTCTCTCCTTTCCTTTTTTCCTTTCAAGATAGGGTCTTGCTATGTCACCCAAGCTGGAGTACTGTGTGGCCTGATCATGACTCACTGCAGCCTTGATCTCCTCGGCTCAAGCAATCCTCCTGCCTCAGCCTCCCAAGTAGCTGAGACTATAGGTGTATGCTATCATACACTGCTAATTTTTAGTTTCTTTGTAGAGATGGCATCTCATTATGTTGCCATTATGTTGCCCAGGCTGGCCTCAAGTGATCCTCCTGCCTTGGCCTTCCAAAACAATGGGATTTATAGTTCATGAGCCACCTTACTCAACCTAGAATTTCTTTATTGTTTCTCTGAAAATAAGAGTTTAATTCATGTTATCTCTCTTTTCGCACTCCTCATTTGTCACGCTGTGACTCAGCAGAGAGGATGACACCTGCAGCCAAAGGATAGGTCCATGGAGAGACTTCTAAAACTCCTGTGGGGCAGCTAGAGGCTACAGCTGAGAGAATGGGGTCTTGGCAAGCCAGAACTTGGAAGTATGTTTGCTAGTGTTGAGAAGAGCTGTCCTTGTCACTAGGCTGATGTCCCTGGTCACTTCAGGGTGAAGGTTATCCTTTCGTTCATCCCTTTGGAATAAGACTGTGATTTCTGTAACATTTGTGAAGCACATATTACTGGCTTTGAGTTTGAACTGGGCCTTCTAACCTGTTAGGGATGAGTCAGAGGGAGGCACAGCGCCATGATAAGCTCTGACCCAAGCAGGCTGTAATAGGGCAAAGCCAGGACAAGTCCAGGCAAGTGGAATGCCTGATTCTCCATATTACCATGGCACTGGCTAAGCCTGGCTCTTCTACCTCCTGGCTTGCAACTGGGGTTCATCTCTTCCATGGATGCATAGGGGAAGGGGCTGACCCCCAGTTACAGACAGCATGCAGCTTGTCCTTACATCTTAGGTGAGTTGAGACGACTAAGTAAAGCTGAGCTAGAAGGCGATCTAAGATTCCAAAATAACTAATTCTTTGCTTTGTTGCCTTCTACAGCTATGTCTCTGAAATGAACAGAGACTGAGTCCTTACATTATTACCTTGTTTTGGGACATAGGTCCCTTTTCTGTTCTCTCCTCCCACAGCAACCCTGCAGCTTGCTGACAGTTCTGGTTACTCCCTTGAAGCCCTGGCTGCTCTTGTCTGGGTCAGGTGCGAGGACTTGACTCCACCCTGGGACTTGGAAGTCACTCTGATGCTGGCTGACATATTCCATGTAGCCCAGATGCACGATGGGTGCTACTTTTCTGCCCTGAATGTGGGCTGAGAATATTGGCCAACCAAGAGGAGGGTCCTGGAAGGAAATTCGATGAGTAGTGGTCATGTTATGGTTACCTAGGGGTATCAAGAGAGTGTACAGAGGGCCTCCCCTATGTGGGACAGGCATGAGAGCAAAGATGGGGAATCTGAACCCCAGCCTTGGCTCCTGATGGCCGGCTCAACTTGACTGAGTCTTTTCTTGTTTCTGGGACTTTCTCTCCCTTTTTGTCTAGTGTGATAGCAGACCCTAAATATATCAGCTTTGTCTCCTCTACCACTCTGACCTTCAGGTTGTTTCCCCAAGACAAAGGGGAATCCCAGGGTGACCTCCTAGTCCCTCTTGGGTCACCCGAGTTTTAAAAGCCTGAGCTGCAGGGCTGCCAGCTGGCCTACCTCAAGCAGGAAGGATGGGGTGGTTGGTACAGTGTCCTCCTGGAGGGATCCTGATTGATCTTGTAGCCAAATATTGCCTGGAGGGCTGTTGCTTCTTACTGTGTTGTCCTAGGCTGGTGGTTCCCACCACTGGGATCTGTCTGGGGGACAGGAGTAACCCTGGGTAGGGTGAAGTAGGAGAGATTGGAACAGCATTCAGATTTTGCTATAGGCAGAATGCCATTTCTCTGTCCCCTATTACCTGCCCCCCACCAGGCCACATCTCACCTGAATGGGAAGGGGTTTCCCCACAGTAAGTTCCAGGCTTTGTCTTCCAGGGCTTGAAGCTTTCTGCATAGTTTGTCCTCAACTCACCTAAGATGTAAGGACAAGCTGCATGCTGTCCGTAACTGGGGGTCAGCCCCTTCCCCTATGCATCCATGGAAGAGATGAACCCCAATTGCAAGCCAGGAGGTAGAAGAGCCAGGCTTAGCCAGACTTGAAGTACTGGCTGAAGCAGCTTGGGCATTGCATCTCCGGGGGAGCCATGTGAAGAGGCTTCAGGAGGTATTTAATGTCTCCTGGGGCTACTTCCTCCTGGTCTTCCAGCTTCTGCAAAGCAGCTCCCCTGCTGCTGCTTCTCCTAGTGGGAAGTTCAGTTTGTTCAGGGGTTCCTCTGAGCTTCCCCTCATTAATGGGGCTGAGCAGGGGAAGTCAGTGATGGTCAGTCTCCTAGAATGAAAGGTCATCAGAAACTAGGTAGGTGTTAGCTTCTAGCATGTTACTTAACTTCTCTGAGCCACCATTTCCTTATTATGAAATCAGGGTAATACATTTCTTTCTGGGTTATTGAGAAGATCTGAAATAAAGCATCTAGCATAGTGTCTGGCATATAGTAGGTGCTTAATAAAGAGCATCTTCTCTTAAAATAGTAAGGTATTTTGAGAGCATGTCTGCTGTATCAGTGGCACATGTTCCCATCTGTTGACCCCTCTCTTGTCTCATACCTGATCTTACCTGAACACCAGGGTCGCTATTCTCTGGCTGTGTTTGGAGAGCCTGTATCTCTTGCTGGGTGGGATTGAGGGCTGTGCTATTTGAAGAAGAGTAGTCAAACAGGCGGGGTCTTCTGTCCGCAGGAGAGGGGATGTCTGGAGTAAGGGGAGGAGAAGTAATGGGCCTATCCCAGTGGTTCTTCCCCACCTACCTCATCACAGCCTTCTGTTTCCCATTGCTCGCACTAAGGGGAGATGTGGGTGCTGCTGGTGGTGTCTAGACGGAACCCAGTTTGAACTTATTTGAAGCTGGATCAGTAAGAACTGGTAGCTGGGGAGGGGTGAGGGGAGTAGTTCTTTGCATTTAAGGGCACATGGCATTTCTAAAGCAGTTAAGGAGCACTTCAGGTTTGTTTGCTTGTGTCTTTTGGCCTTGAAAGTAGTGCTGGCTGGACAGTGGGCTGGCTGACAATAAAGATGGTGAATGTTGGACTTCTGCATAGATGGGCGGGACTCCAGACAGGAGGGCATCCTTCCGGGCTTGGCGCAGTTGCCGTGGTATCTGTGTCTCCTAAGGGGCAGGGAAAAGAATAGTCTCTAGGAGCACAAGACGAGTAGAGCTGACTCGGGGGTTTTGTTCCCTCCCTGCTTCCAAAGCTGCAGGGTTACACCCTATGAGATATTGAGGAAACCCCTCTGGTTCCTTAGTGGGAGGAAGAGGGGGTGGCCCTTTACACTGTCCGTGTTTTGGATACAAGTAGAACTCCTGACTGAGCATTTGAGGTTCAAGGGTGGGAGATTGGGAGTGGAAGGGCAGGTTTTCGGTTGGTTAAGAAAGTCACATTTTTGGCTGGTGTAAAACGGGGGAGGCAGAGTAGGGTGAGGTGTGTGTGTGTGTGTCCTGTAGGTTGGAGAAAGCGGGCTGCCAAGGGCTGTTTGACCTGTGGTTGACACGTGGAGTCTGCGGTCATAGTGGGGAGCAGGTAGTGAAAGCTCTATGGGGAAAGCTGTGTTCTGAGCAGAGCCCAGGACAGGAAGCATCCTGTGTTCTCTGCCTGTCCTTCCTGCATTAGAGGGTGGGAAGCAGAGAACAGGAACTTTGGGGACAGGGAGGGGAGGGACAAGGGGGTGCCTGGTAGTGGGGTGACTAGAGGACACTCTCTCGCAGTCTCAGGGCACACAGAGGTGGCTGAAAGGGGCCACTCTGACCCACTGCCTTTTGGGACATGTTGGCAGTAGTTTCTCTGCTCAGCCCCATCCTCTGTCCCCCAGCTCCTGAGTGGGTGCCTATGCTTTGGCAAATGGGCTTTGTTTCTGAGGTTCGGTGTCTTAAGTTGCCTTGAGCCTTCTCCGAACGTGCACTGGCTTTGGGAGAGGAGGTGGAAACAGTTGTGTCCCCAACAATAGACCATTGTTCTCAGCAGCTAGGGGAGAGGGTGACTTTGAAATTATTTAGGCCTCAAGATTGTTGGGCCTTGTCTCTGCCACCAGCCTCAAATCCAACTCTGGATTCCATTGTGTGTGTGTGTGTGTGTGTGTGTGTGTGTGTGTGTGTGTGTGTGTGTATGTACACGCACGCACGTTTGTGTGCCCAAGCTCTGGCCCTTCAGATGACTGGCTTTTCCTGCCCTTATCTTCCCTCCGCCGTTACTGCTCCCCCTGTCCCTCTCCCCCATGCACACACCAGGTGTTGTCCTGAGACAGAGGGTCGAGCTGCATTTTGCCGGCTGTATAGATTTGTCAGCAACTGGCTCCCTTTCACAACCTGGAATCACAAAATAGGAATCTCAGAGTTGGAAGATGCCTTAAAGGACATCTAGTCTCTCCACCTACCTCACTCCAATTAATTTGAAAGTATTTCCCATCTGTTTACTAGCTCAGCTGCTGTCCCTTCTCTCGTCCCATGGAAATGCGATGTTACGCTATTAATTCTGGAATCAGAGTTGGAAAGGGTCTTCAATGGGAGCTAGCTCTCACACCCACCCCGGTGCTGGGATCCCCTGGCAAAAGGCATTTCTGTGAAGTGCTGTTCCCACCCACGTTTGAACACTTTCCACTGTCACCTCTCCTGAGACATATGTATTCCATTCCTGAGCAACTCTAGGTATTTTCAATTGTCTTTCCCCATGGTTTTTCCATTTATATGAATTATCCATCTTAGAGATTATAAAAAAAGACTAACCCTTTTTTATCAGACACAATTTTTGATGTGTTGGGATAAATCTTTCTCCTATGACCTACCTACTTCCCTTCCTGGGCCACAAGGTTAAAAACAGTAGGAGGAATATACAAGGAATGAAGCAGACAGCCTTTTATATAAGATAGTAGGAAATTAATCTTCATACACTAAAGGTTTAATTTTTAAAATTGTTTTTTAATTGTATAAATGTCTGGGGTACAAGTCTAATTTTGTTACCTGTGTACATTGTGTAGTGGTGAAGTCAGGGCTATCAGGGTGTCTATCACTTAAATAAGGAAATTGTACCCATTAAGTAATTTCTCATAATCCATCCCCTTCCCCACCCTTCTGAGTCTCCATTGTCTATATTCATTATTCTATATGCTATGTTCATGTGCATGCTATTTAGTTCCCACTTATAAGCAAGAATGTACAATACTTGTCTTTCTGAATCTGACTACTTGTTTCACTTAAGATAATGGTCTTCAAAAAGGGAACACTTCTGCACTGTTGGCGGGAATGCAAACTAGTTCAACCTCTATGGAAAACAGCGTGGCGATTCGTAAAAGAACTAGAAATTGACCTTCCATGCGACCCACCAATCCCCCTTCTGGGAATATACCCAGAGGAACTTAAATCACTCTACAAAAAAGTTACCTGCACATGCTTGTTTATTGCAGCACTGTTTACAATAGCACAAACATGGAACCAACTGTGCTGCCCCTCAAAACTGGACTGGATAAAAAAAATGTGGTACATGTACACAATGGAATATTATGCAGCCATATAGAACAAAATTATGGACTTCGCAGCAACTTGGATGGATTTAGAGTCTGTAATACTCAGTGATTTATCACAGAAACAAAGAACTGAGTACCACATGTTGTCACTCATAAGCAGACCCTGAACATTTATTTACCATAATACTATAAGAAAGGGATTGGCAGGATCTGGAAACTGCCAGGGGGCGGGGGTGGGGGAAGCACATAACATTAATATGGGTACCTGATCTCAAACCAGGCAAAGTGGGGACCAAAGGGAGGCCCAAACTTAACCTGTATGATGACCACTTGTATACCTAATCCTGAATTGTACATCACATCTTTAAAATAAAATAACTAAATAAAAAAAGACAATGGTCTCCTGTTCCATCCATATTGTTGCAAAAGACATGGTTTCTTTCTTTTTTATGACTGAATAGAATTCCCTTGTGCATATATACCACATTTGGACACTTAGGATAATTCCATAATCTTTGCTGTTGTGGATAGTGCTACAATAAATATATGTCTACCCAGGAGATTTAAGAGGGCCTCTTCCCTCTCCTCTACCCCTAATCTAACAGCAGAACTTATTGTGACAACTCCCCGTGTCAGAGGCTGACAGGAGATCAAGAGGCAGGAGGATAAGGACCCTAGGAGAGGGTTGTAGTCAGTGGGCGGGTCTGGAGGAATGCCCACATTTAGCTTTGGAGGGTGGTCTCAAGTGGGTCCCAAGAGTCTAAATAGAGTTCAGGGACTGAATAGGCACAGGAACTCTTCCTGACTCTCTGCCATTCTGCTGTGATGGGTTGGAATATATCCCATGAACCTGGAGCACGGACTGAGGGTACCATCTCTGGGACTCATGGTGGTTGAATGGCTGGCTGACAGGAGGACATCTTCCCCCTTCTTCATGATCAAGAAGCAGAGTTATGTTGCCATTAGAAGAAAGCTGTCTGGCCCATGTGAGTGGTTTTTTTTTTTTCAGTTTCTTCAACCCTCCTTTTTATGTATGGCTTTGAGTCCTATACCATCTTCTCTGAACTCCAGGTACAGTGAGCTGGGGCCATCATGTTCAGGATCCTCTGATCAGAGCACAGTAGGTATCACTTCCCTCAGTCTGGGTATTATATTTCAATCAATGTATCTAAGATTGAATTAGCTTTTCTGGTTCCCACTGTGCTGACTATTGCCAGAAGCTCCCATGCCTCCCTTACACATGCTGTGTGGGGAGAGGAAGCCACGCTGCTCCCATCTCTTGTGTAGTTGGTGTTGTGGCCCAATATAGTTAGTTACCTTCAGCCTCTAGGATCCCACTTGTTCCTCTGTGCTTTTTCAACATGAAAGGTGGTGGGATGCTGAGCCTTGTCCTGGTTTTTCTTGGTGCAGGAGAGGAGGAGGCTGAGATAAGGGTTACTTGGGCCCATTCCTGCTCCCAAGGCCCAGGTTGCCTGGCCAACATGTCCTCCTGCTAGGAGACCCCCAGGTTATATGGCAGGGGCTAGAAGGGCCCTGTCTGCCTACTTCTGCTTTGGAACTCAGATCTTAGTGCAGGATCTGCTTACCCATATTCAGTCTTTCTCTGAGTTTTCGTGGCACTTTCAAGACAGCATTTATTATGTTATCTTGTAAACTGTAAGGTCCTGTGGCCAGCAACTATCTCTTATTCATTCTTCACCTCCAGCTCCTAGCCCAAAGCATTATACCCCAGAACGAAGAGCTCCATTTATCAAGTACTACTGTGAGCACTACAAACAGGCACTCATTATACGTTAATCTCACAACATCTCAACAAAGTTACTGATAATATTTCTATTTTGTAAATGAGGAACCTGAGGCTAAAAACCCCAAAGCTACCAAAGCCTTTGCTCTTTCTTCAAATGAATGAATGAGTCTGGGAGTGGGATCAGAATGGGTTTCAATGCCTTCAGAAGCTCCCACACAACTCTGTAGTGGTGGTCTCTAATCATTTGTGACAGTCATGTCTGTAATATCAGATGGGTGCTGAATTAGCACATGAACGCTCCTGTCAGGTATTCCTGGAGGGGCTCTGCCAACCAGCCAGGCCCAACAACAGGGAGTCTGGCTAACAGGGAGTGGGAACAGGGTGGGGCAAGCCGGACTATCCCAGTATTGACAGGGGAGGCTGAGGACAGGAGCGTCCCCTGGCGGTCGTGGGAAGCAGATTCAGGATGAAGCCCTGCCTGCAGGATGCCTCGTCTCCCCACCGTTCTCTCAGGGCCTTGACAGCTGACTCTGCCACCTCTTCCCTGGGCTCCTGGGACTTTGCACTATGTCCGGCCAGACGCCACTCTTTCGGGCCTCAGACCTCCGTGCTCTTTTCAAGCCACTGCTTCTGCCCTCGTCTTCTTCCTCACAAATCCTTACTCATCCTTCATGGTCCAGCTCAAAGTCATTTCCTTTGTGGTGTTTTCCCTGGCAGAGTGGCAGATTTTTTTTCTTTTTTTGAGTCAGAGTCTCACTCTGTTTCCCAGGCAGGAGTGCAGTGGCACAATCTTGGCTCACCGCAGCCTTGACCTCCTGGGCTCAGGTAATCCTTCTGCCTCTTGCCTCCTGAGCAGCTGGGACTGCAGGCGTGTGCCACCACACCTAATTTTTTTTATGTTTTAATTTTTTTTGTAGAGACGAGGTCTCACTATGTTGCCCAGGGTGGTCTTGAACACCTAGGCTTAAGCGATCCTTTGCCTCAGCCTCTCAAAGTGCTGGGATTACAGGCGTGAGCCACTGCACCCTGCCAGAGTGGCAGAATTAAATGTTTCCTCTTTGGGCTCGTTCCCATGCTGCTTGTTCATACCTGACTCTAGGATGAATCTCTTTATATTACAATGACTGTGATGTGTTTTTCTTTCCCTGCCAGACTTAGAACTTATTCATGGCAGAGACCACATTCTCCAATATCTAGCACAAAGCCTGGCCTGTAGAAGACGATCAATACTTGTTGAATTCAACTAAATGCTAGGTTGTTTCCACTGCAGGTAAGAACTGGGCAAGTGTGAACTTCCAGAACGCAGCAGCTATTTTATTAAGGATGTGCACATGTAGGTAGGGCATCTTTGAAACCTTCCCAAGGATTTTGTGATCCTTATTTTTTTTTTCTTTTCACAATAATCCTTTCCTGCCTGGGGAAAAGGGGGATAAAACCTCAACCTGACCCCAGCCTGGGGAGAGTCTTGGCATTAGGCTGGAGTCCTGTGGCCAGGAATTATCTTATTTATTCTCCCCCCGCCCCCAGCCCAAGGCATGACACCCCAGAACTAAAAGCTACCATTTATTAAGCAGTACTATGGGCACTACAAACAGGCATTTGGTCATATTCTAATCTCACAACAATCCACAAAGTTGATGCTGAGAAACCTGAGGCTAAAGATGACAAAGTTGCAGTGGGACAATGGTGGGAGGAGGTATAGGACGGAGGCCTAAGGGCCAATCAACTGGACTCCAGGCTGCTTGAGTGCAGGATGTGACTTCCCCTGCCTCCTGTGGTCTGTTCACTGCTTCACGTGGAGGGGCCGGGTGGGATTTGGGAATGGGACTTGGGAGTGGGATGGCAGTGCAGGAAAGTCTGTCTATACCAGTCAGCGTTTTCTCTTTTCTCTGCTTCACAAGGCTCTGTGGAGGGTGGCTTGTGGCTGCTGTCCTGGTCCCCCAAATGCCACAACAGGTGACTCCTGATGTGAATGGCATGCATTTGTTTGTTAGTTTGCATTAACTTCTCTGAGCGATTGAACATATAGAAATCCCTGCTTTCTATGACCTCACTCCCATCCCACTAAAAAAAACCAAAAACAAACAAACAGTGGTTTCTTATACCTCTGCACTCAGGCATTCCCAACCCAGATGGGAGAGAAAAAGGGGTCCCTGAGGAGGCTTGCATCAGTCAGGCACCAACCCAGGAGGAAGGGATCTGGGCTCCCTGCTACCCAGAAGCTGATGGCTCTGGCTTCTTGTCTGGGGGGAGAGGGGGTCATAGTGGCTTGTGAAAAGTCTTAACTTACTGATTTTGTCATTCAGTTCAGGCTAGGGACTCGCTTGGAGAAAAGCAGATGAAAAGGAGGGTAAAGGAGAGGGAGAGGCTTTGCAGAAGGACAGAAGCCACATCCTGAGGTTTACAAGGTGGCAAGCTGGATGAGGCTGCCCCGCTGCTGTGGGGAAGGACCGATGCAGGCTGCTCGGTGTTGCCACCTGCCGGCCACATGGAGTGATAGCATGCTACTCCCTTCCCGTTTCCTTCCCTCCTGCTGTGTCTGCTCCTCTGTCTTCCTTCTTTCTGTTCCTTAAGTCTTTCTCCCCAGTACCTGCTTTCTCCTAGTACCCCCAGGTAGGACTTTCAAGATGGCTCTGCCCTGGCCCAGGGGAGGGGACCCTGGACTTCTTCCGGTGGTGCTGACTTAAGGTAGTAACAGAAAGTTGTTTGTGTCTGTGCTCAGACTTTCTCTACCTTCTCCCTGGGCTCTCTGGGACTCTGGACTTGGCTGTGATTAGAGACCATTTAATTTATCGTTCAAACTGGGAAACTTCTGAGACTGAAGGACGTGTGTGCTTGCTATTTATAATTATGCTGAGACAACACGTGTAAACCAAGATGGTCCCAGGTCAACTGGAACTCAGGGTGGGCATAGTCCCGAGGGCCCCTGGCCTTCTTTCCATCCCTTCGTGACCTGTGGAAGGCCACGGTGGCCAGCAGAGGCTGCTGTGGCTCCAGCTATGTGTCTCCCTACCTAAAAGCTCCCTTTGCCATGCGGGGGCAGGTGAAGTTAGTTGCTGTGCAGGACTGCGGTCCCCTGATTGATGATGTCCCAGGAAGTGAAGCCACATCTCGAGGTTTATGAGGTGACAAGCTTACCTCATCTGGGACTGGTGTACAGTGGGGTAAGAATTCTATGTGCTTCCTCTAGCTTGGGCTGGGACACAGCCCAAAACCCTAGGGCCTGGTTTCTCAGACACTCCCTGTAATTCTTAGATTGAACTGTACCATTCCTGAATTCTGACAGTTCTTGTTCCTGGCCCTTAAGGTGAAGACTAGGCAGGCAGGTTCCTAGTACCGCCAGCTCCTGAGGCTGGTGCCCTTCTAGGCAGATTAGTGCTTGGAGGGATTGGCAGGAGGGTTCATGGGTCAGCTCAGGGACACTCTGACCAGAGGGGACCCAAGGGAGACCTGGCAGTCTCTCTGCCTGACCTTGCTGACTGACTTGCAAGTGGGAAATTCAGACCAACCTTGGAGTCCTGTGAAGGAGAAAGGCCCCTGAAAACCTCTAATCTTCCCTCCTCCCACCCAACTTTGGCAGTCAGGCCCCATTTCCTTCTTCCCCTTTAGTGGGACCGTCCCTCTCTTGACACCTAGATGCAGTGTGGGGAGACCTTGCTCCTTGTACGGGGGAGGGATTTCTGTGCTGGACTGGAGTTTCTTCCTTCCTCTGGTGGGGTGGGGGTAGTCTTGGTTGGTGAGTTGGAGTTTGCGGCCCCTGCGCCTGTTAGAATACGGATAGGGTGAGGGTGAGATGGATGAGGAGAGAGAGAGAGAGGAAGGGGAGGCACAGCACCACCGGAGCCGGCGAGCTGGAGGTGCGTGCTGGCAACCCAGAGATCCGAGTAAATGCAAAGAATTGCAACACACAGAGGTGAGAGAAGAAAAGATTTATTTAAGAAAGCTTCACCCCCCACAGACAGGGAGTGGGCCAACACTCTAGGTGAGTGTGGCCTCACAGCCCTCCAAAGTCCTGGCTTAAATCCTTTTCCTTGGAGATGTTGCAATCAGGTAGATGTGACTGCCGTGACTTCCTTATTGACCACCTGTGGATGTCTTGGAGAACCTGTGACACAGAGACCCACTAATGTCTGCCCACATTATCACAGCCCCTAGAGAAGGGCGTGACAAGGATTCTAATTCTGCACCTTCTCCAACGACATTCCTTAGAGCTAATGGAGGGTGTACCTCCCCTTATCTCCTAGGCATTCCCAGTGGGTAGCTTCAGGGGATCCTTGGCTTCCCTGTAGATAGTGCCCAGTTTACTGGAAGATCGGATCTCCACCTGCTCTTCCCCTGAGCGGTCATAACTTTTGTAATGACAAGTTTCATGACTTTTACAATCCTTGACCAATGCATGATGTCTTAGGCCTTGTAAATTCCCTTTGCTCTAGGCAAGCTTGACTGCCGCTAGGGGACACCTCTGATACCTGGCACCAGGAAGTCTGTTTCTGAAAAGACAAAGTCGGTAAAGTTAATTTTACCTAAAGTGTGCATTTCTCCAAAAGCATAGCTTCTACTTTCTCATCATTGTATTGAGGTTTAGGAGCAAGATGAAAAATGGCTTCCCACTTTTGGTCTGTCCTTTCAGCGCCGTCATGGCCCGACCCACAGTTGCTTGCCCAGCACTAGTCCTCCACATTCATCTCTTCTCCCTGCTTACCTGGAGGGAGAGGCCAGAATCAGGCTCTGCAGACTATGTGCTGGTAATCCTACCGTGGCAGGGGGAAGTGTCTCAGGCAGGCTGCGGAGAGCTGCCCTGCCTAAGCAGAGAATTCTGGAGCTGCAGTGGGTAGCCTGGGTAGCCACGGGGATTGCCATGGCAACACCCGAGGCAACAGCAGAGGGAGGCTGAGATGGAGTAGGCCCTCTTCTAGGCTGGAGCGGAATTCCTGGGGTGGTCAGAAGAGGGCCGGGGGCAAGGAAGAGATCCGCAAACCCACAGCTGTCCTGATACAGGGCAACGTGCCCTGCTTGTTGCCCCTTGTCTGTGGAAATCCCACACTCCCTGATCCAGTCTGCAAGGCGAGCACCTGGGCAGAGCACCTGTCGTGGATGGAGGGGGGTGGCGAATCAAAGTCAATGGCAGGGATTTGTTTTCTCAGGACATCTGAAGAATGGCAGTAGGTTTCAGACAGCTCCAGCCACTTCTCTACCGGGGGACTCTGAGCCATAAAAGCTAACCTAGACTAGTAACCAGGGATCAATTACTGGCCTGTCATGTGCTTTCTAACTTCCCTTTGCAAAAAGCAGCCTATTGGGTGGGGGTGGGGGGCACAGTAAATGAGAGTTCTCTTCTTGATCTCTAGTGCCACAGGGAGCTCCCCCAGTGCCTCTGCCCACTCATTACCTGGACTCAATTAGCCGAGGCTGGGTTAACCCCTCGAGTGCCAGGATTTGAGTGAGAGGCGGTTGCTGTCGCCTTCTCCAGACGTGCCTCCTTCCAACATGGTTCTCGGGAGCTCAGAGCGGGCCAAGTCCGGTGCCTGCCAACCTCCTCCCCACCCTCCCTCTGGCTGCCAAATCTGACTTTGATTAGCGTGTGGAGGGGGAAGAAAGCAGGAAAATAGAATATTAAAATCTTAATTCAATTTAAAACACTGTCATTCACAGGCATGCCAAACAGTGAGATGACTAATTATTATGCAAATGAGGCAGATAGAAAAGTGATTAATAATTGCACAAATTAAAAATTATTGTAAACATCCTGTGACGAGCGATAAGTCCGATGGAGAGGCGAGAGCGGTGGGCCGGGGAGGCCATGGCGGAGCTGGCTCCCGCATTCTTATTTCCTCATTAGGGGGATTTAATTAGCGCCTGATGATGGGGCTTGGTGCTGCCAGGGGTGGAGGAGTGGGCGGCCAGGGCCCTGGGCGGTCTGTGCGGATCCTCAGTCTCCCCCTGGCTCCTCATTGCCATGTGGCTGGGCTGGAGCTGGCTATGCAGAAGGAGGGGTGAGTTGGGGTCCGGGCGGGGAAAGGCCAGCCACCAGGAAAGGACGGACACTGTGCAAATCTTCTCTGCTACTTTCCTCTGGCCTTTTGCCAGCTGCTACCCCTGTCACTTAAGTCCTCCTCTCTGAACTGGGGCTGATGATGTGGAGGCCCCTGGGTGGGGGACTGGTGGGTGTATCCTGGTTCAGCGAGGCCGGTTCCTCAGGTCTAGTGAAGGGACACACCGAGCATGCTTGCAGTGCTACAGGTTCACAGTGAGGATGGATGATGCATGGTGTTGTCCGGGGCCATGTGGTTACCTGGTCCAAGTTTCCCTGACTCGAGGGCACAGAGGAGCGATCAGTGTCCTGAGTCAAGTGACCTGTCCTTCCTTATGTTCAGCCTGCATCCAAGTGTCCCACAGCCTGCGTGGGAACTGCTTTGGCTTTGGGTGACTGGATTGTCACAGGGCTGCGGATTGAGGAGGCTGAGATCCCTGGGCCCAGAAGCCCCATGGGTGCTTTCCAGGGCAGCCGCCATCCTGGACTTCCCACCCGCCCCCGGAGCAGGGCAGCAGCTGGCATATTCTTCTTGACAAAACATACCAGCCAGCCATAGTCCAGCCTCCGAGGATGCTGAAGGCGTTTCCTTCTCAGTGAGCTGTGTAGCCCAGGTGCCAGGCTTCAACAAGCCCACGGCGGTCTCCTGCTCTGTGCCGCCCTGAGCCCATTCTGGGTTTTTGTTCATTTATTTTTCTCTTGCCTTGCTTTTTCCAGGGCTCTTCTGAGGCAGCAAAGGATGATGGGATGTGGTACTGATTTTGTGTGACCTTGGACAAATTGCTTCACCTCTGAATCTGTTTCCTCATTGCTACAATGGGGAGAATACCACCACCTCTTGGGGTTTTTCACTTCCGTCCCCAATTTCATCCATTCATTTATTCCCTCACCATCACTTCTAAGGTACCAAGAGGCCAGGGATGCAATGCTGCAGACGGTCCCGAGGAGCCTGAGTTTTGCTGGGAAACAGAAACAGCATGTGCAGAGGTCCAGAGGAGGGACAAGAACAGAAGCTTGGAGACTGGCGAGGAGTTTGTGATGACTGGAGAATAGACAGTGTGGGGGGTGATAGGGCTGAAGGGCCTTTCATTCCATAGAATGTCTTGCAATTCTTATTTTGAGTTGGGGTCTCACTTTGATGCCCAGGCTGGAGTGCAGTGGCCGTGATCATGGCTCACCATGATCAACTTCCTGAGCAGTCTCGGATTCCTGGGTTCATGTGATCCTCCCGCCTCAGCCTTCCATATAGCTGGGACTTCAGATGCATGCTACCATGCCTGGCTAATTTTTTGATTTTTTTTGTAGAGACGAGATCTTGTTATGTTGCCCGATCTGATCTTGAACTCCCGGGCGAAAGTGATCCTTCCACCTCAGCTTCCCTAAGTGCTGGGATTACACGCAGGAGTCATCGCACCCGACCCCACGGAATTTTGATACTGCTTTTTGGGTTCTGAGGACTTTAGGCAGGGGGCAGGCATGACTAAAATTGTGTTTTAGAGAGGCCGTTTTGGCAGCCGTGTGGATAAGGCCGGAGGCTTGTCTCAACCCCGAGGCAGCTGCCACCATCTGTGTGAGAGATGATGACCTGTGGCTGTACCATGTGGCTCAGGAGTCACAGGAGGGGAGAGATTTGTCAAGAGACAGAAAAGGCAGGATGCAGTGTCTGAGTGTCTGTTGCGGGGGTGGGAGCGGTCCGGGTTGACACTGGGGTTTCTGGGAAGGGATGCCATTCCCTGAGAAGAGGCATACAGAGAGGAAGGAAGAGGATGCTATTGCTCTGGGAATCCTGGGAATGACCAAACTGGGTGGAGTCCCCTGGGACAGAGCAGGGCTTGAGCGTCTGCCGGCCGACATTGAACCTGCCCGACTTTGGCGCTTTGCCCTGCTTTCATTGCTTCTTGCTCTGACCGTATCTGGGTCTGGAAAAGGGGGCTTGGCCCTCTCCTGGAGCTTGACCCTGACCTTCCGCCTGTCAGCCGTTTGGTTGGTGGGCATCTGCACTGCCTGCCTGCATGTAGCAGGACTTCATGAGATCAGCCCTTCTGCTACTTGGCTGTGTCTGCGTGTCCACAGCCTCCCCGCAGGCTCCTGTTAGACCGGAAGAACTTACAGCATTGGACTCGGGCTGTTGGTACCTCCATCCTGTGCCGTGGGGGAGAAGGCTCTTCTCTGATGAGTCCCAGCAGGCAGGTACTGGCTACAAATCCTCTCTAGGTCCCTCCCTGGTGCCAGGCTCCAAGGCTACACAGAGGAGGGCCCTGCTATTTTTGAGCTGAGTTCTTGTCCAGCCCCACTGAGTCTTACCGCGTGGCCCTTCAAGGCCCTTCCTGACAACAGTCCTGCCTCCTCTGTGCCCTGGGTGGTCCCCTGGGGGTGGAGGAAGGGCCTGGGCTCTGCGTTTGAGGGGACCGGGGCCAGGCAGCAGGAAGCCAGAGCTGCTCCCCTCTTCAAGGGTGCTTTTCCAACCAGGCTGCACTTTCTCCTGAGGCTGCCACTGCCCCCCAGGATTGCACAGATTGTGGTTGCTGAACTGTCAGAGAGCCAGTCATGTGGTCCCTCTTCCAGGGCAGTGTGGCCCTGCCTTGGCTCCCCTGGGAGAGCAGTGCCCCATAACCTACTCTTCTCGTCAAGAGAAGAGCCAATTAGCATGCAGCACTTAGCAGAGCCCATGAGTGCCCCCACGGGGATCCCCTAGTGATCCTCAGGGGGCCCAGGTGGCTCCAGCGTGCCCTCTGCAATGCTCAGAGTACCCTGGGAATGCCCAGGTATGTGCTGTTGTTCTCCAGAGAGCTCCTGGTCACTTTCTATTATGTCCCCAGCAACCCAGCATTCTCAGTTTTGCCCCTGTATCTCTCCAGTGACACCCCTGTAAGGCCTCTGGCATCCCTGGTTACTTCTCACAGGATCCCAGGAATACTCCAGCAATTCCCAGTGAGCTCCCAGAAGTGCCAGTTGCTCCAAATGGGCTTCTAGTGATATCACGACGTGTGCCCAGGAGCACCTGGTGTTCTCCAACAATGTGCCCACACATGGCAGCAACATCCCACTATTCCTGCAGGATTTCCAGTCGATTCCATCATTTCCCAAGTTCTCTCCACCAGTGCCAGCTAGGGATGGTGTCTTGAGGAAGATCTGCTGTCCTTCCACCCCTAGGCCCTGCCCACCAAGGAAGGAGAGAGGTCCTTTTCCTCCTGCCTCCTGCAAGACCCCTGGGCTTTCCCACAGTGGGAGGTTGGTGGGGAAGGTGAAGGGTGGGAATAACATTTGTTGAGTTGCAGCCATGTCTTAGGCATTCTATTTGTGCAATAAACCACAAGGTGGGTGGTAGCACCATTTTATAAATGCAGAAACTGTTACCCAGAGAGTGGAGTGATTTTTTTCCAATCAGTAAGTGGTAGGGAAAGATCTGAAGGCAGCTCGGCTGAGTCTAATGACACCCCTACCTGCCCGGAGTCTGAAGAGAACCAGAGAAAAGGTAGATCCCAGGGCCAGAGACGCACTAGGTGGGCCGGCGAGCTGTGGGCTCCAGGGGCCTGCCTTCCCTCCCTACTTTGCTTTCTTCTTTGAATCACAGAAGTCTCAGTGCCCAGGAAAGAAAGGAAGGGGGTTCGGACTGGTTGAGCCGTCCCAGTTTCTTTGGAGAGAAGCTCTGGTTTCTGGGAATGTCTTGGCTCTCAGGGGACTACGGGGGCCAGATCCACCCTCTCCAGTTTCACACACCCTCTCAGGTTCCATGTTCTATATCTAGTGGCCCACCGGACCCATAGACGGGCCCACATGAGCCAAGTTCCAGGGTCGGCCTAAGGTTCTGGGCTCCCTCCTGCGGCCTGCCCTCAGCCCTGGCCACAGCCTCAAATGCCAGGCTCTGGGTTGTGCGTCAGCCTCCTCTGCCCCCTCCCCTATGCAGCAGTGGGTGCTTCCCCCCTACACCTCCCCCCCACCTCATGCTGCCCTAGCCAGGGCCCATCCACTGCTCTCCCACTGGCTGCCCTCCCTAGCATGGGAGACCTAGCTAGTGCAAGGTCGCTTTGAAAGCGATCCTGGGGGCCTGGTGCAGTGGCTTACACCTGTAATCCCAGCACTTTGGGAGGTTGATGCAGAAGGATTGCTTGAGGCCAGGAATTGGAGACTAGCCTGGGCAACACTCAGCTGTGAGGAATGGGAGCAGCCCTGCAGGTGGGGAAATGGGAACCAGACTGGGTCTTTCCCTTCTCTGACCCCACTGAGTCCCTTTGCCCTTGGAAGGGTGGAGAGGTTGAGAGCAGGGAGCCAGCAAGGGAGGATGGGGTCCCAAGCCCTGCTGGAGGACCCTGGCTGGGGAGTCTGTGCTGGGTGGTTTGGGTTTTCCCCACCAAGGGTTCTTCCAGCCAAGGGTGAGGAAAAGAGGAGGGAGGGCTCTGGTCTTCCTCTGTGGAGTGAGATGGGGAAAGCCTGAATATAACTGGTTCCTACCATCCCTTTGCCACCCCTGGCCCCACCATGGCAGACACCAGTTGAAGGCATTAGTGGAGGTTCAGGCTGTCTGGAGACAGACTGTATGGGCTCTGTTCCTCTCTATCTCATACTAGCTGCGTGACATCTTACTTACTCTGAATCCCAACTTCCCCATTTATAAAATGCAGCCAATAAACTTACTTGCCTGTCACATAGTACATGCTGAATTTATTTGTTTTAAATTTTTTTATTTTAAAGATGTGGGGTACAATTCAGACTTAGGTATACAAGTGGTCATCATACAGGTAAAGTTTGAGCCTCCCTTTGGTCCCCACTTCACCTGGTTTGAGATCAGGTACCCTTATTGATGTTGTGTCCTTCCCCCCTCTCAGGGTCCCACTACTGTCAATCCCTTTCTTATTGTATTATGGTAAATGTTCAGGATCCGC
>CAUYQG010292429.1:0-22088 GCA_963574415.1 Tarsius wallacei
GAGAGACCTCATCTCTACAATAATTTAAAATATTAGCCGGGCATGATGGCACACGCCTGTGGTTCCAACTACTTGGAAGACTGAGACAGAAGTATCTCGCCTGAGCCCAGCAGGTTGAGGCTACGGTGGTTGTGAGCATGCAACTGCACTCCACCCTGGGCAAAAAAGTTAGATTCAGAATAAAAAAAAAAAAAAAAAAAAAAAAAAGAAAAGACAGCACATAGATTAAGTTCTTCCTGAATTATGGCAGTTTTAGAGTGAGAATTAACTTTTCAGATTCTAGGAGACCATACGTCATGTGAACAATGTTACCGGCAGGCTTGTGCCCTGGTTAAAGACCTGGACATCAAGGGAAGCTGTGCTCAGACAAGCTCTCTGATCTTGCCTTGTGTGATTACTGTGCTTTCTGCCTGTTTCTTATTACTAATTAAGAATAAATTGGGAGCTATGTTAGTAACAGTACAGGCTAAGATGCTGTAACAAAGATATCCTCAAATACCATTGCTTAAATAACATAGAAATCTATTTCTTTATCATCCAACAGTCTAGTGATTATTAGTGGTCCAGGCCAGTGAATCTATTCAGCTCCATGAGATCATTTAGTGATTGAAGTACCATCTTTCTCTTTGCTTCACTAACCTCTAGGGCAGGACTGTCCAATAGAAATTTCTGCAACAAAGGACATGTGTTATATCTGCACTGTTCAATATGATCGTCACATGTGAAATTGGGGTCTTTAATTTTAAATTTTAATTAATTTAAATTTTAAATTAAATAGACACATGAAGCTACTGTGTACCATATGGACATTGCAACTGTGGATATTGCTTTCTTCTGCATGATTAAAGCCAGTTCACTGCTGCATTTTTGTTCTAATCCACAGAGGGTAAAAGACTAGAAGATTTTCTTTTTAGTCAAGTGAAAGTAAAATTTCATCACTTTTACTCATCTTTCATTGGTAAAAATTAGCCGCTGGCTACGTGTGGTGGCTCATACCTGTAATCCCAGTACTCTGGGAGACCAAGGTGAGAGGATTGCTTGAGCCCAGGAGTTGGAGACCAGCCTAGACAACATAGTGAGACCTCATCTCTACAAAAAACAAAACAAAACAAAACCAAAAAATTCAGCCAACTATGTAAGGGGTTCCCAACACCACCTTTAGAATTAGCGATTTACTGGGAAGACTCACAGTACTCAGCATATAGTTATGCTCATGGCTATGATTTATTACAGCAAGGAGATACAAAACACACTCAGCAAAGGGAAAAGACACATAGGTGAACTCTGGAGAAAGCCAGGTATCCACGTGTCCTCTTCCAGAGAGGTGACACAGAATATACTGAATTCCTCCAGCAGTGAGTTATCACAACACTTGACCACCAGGGACTTTTTTTTTTAAGCAGTGTTTTATTTTTTGAGTTAGAGTCTCATTCTGTCGCCCTGGCTGGAGTGCAGTGGCACGCTCATGGCCACCACAGTCTTGACCTGCTGAGCTCAGGTGATCCTTCCGCCTCAGCCTTCCCAGTAGCTGGAACTGCAGGCATGCGCCACCACGCCCGGCTAGTTTTTTTTATTTATTGTAGAAACAGGGTCTCACCATTTTGACCAGGTTGATCTCAAACCTGTGGGCTCAGGCAATCCATTCGCCTCAGCCTGGGATTACAGGCGTTAGCCACACCGTGCCTGGCTTAGGGACGTTGTTAACAACAAAGTGCCCTCCACTTTGCTCATATTAAAATTTCAGATTTCTGGAAGCAAAGCAGGAGATTAGTATAAACGACATTGTTTGTAAAACCATTTAGGCACTTTGATCATTTGGGAGAAGTTGTTTTTGATGTAGGGAACTATTTACCATTCGAACGTCCACTTTCCAGCTAAGAACTGAGCTCGTCAGCAGGCCATTCAAAGGACAGCAATCTCAGGCCTGCTAGCTTCTTTTATTAGCAGAGTCACATCTAACAGCAAAGGAGGACGGGAAACGCAGCTTCTCAAAGGGCAACCGCATGTCTGTTATTACTATAGAAGAAGTGGAGTACAAGCCAGGCCTCGTGGCTCACGCCTGTAATCCCAGCACTTTGGGAGGCAGAGGCAAGAGGATTGCCTGAGCCCAGGGGCTCGAGACCAGCCTGGGCAAACTGGCGAGACCTCGTCTGTACAATAAAAAAAAAAATTAGCCAGGTGTGGTGGTGCATGCTTGCAGTTCCAGCTACTTGGAAGGCTGAGGCGGAAGGATCGCCTGAGCCCAGCAGGTCGAGGCTGTGGTGGCCGTGAGCATGACACTGCACTCCAGCCTGGACGACAGAGTGAGACTCCTACTCAAAAAAAAAGAAGACATGGAGAATACATCTGAAGGGATACAAGCAGTGTGCTATGGAATTTTCAAACCCCGTGACTTGGTGCAAGTAGCTTAGCCTCTCTGCTTCTTCCATGAATACATGTGCCTCTGAACTAACACATCCACTGACCCGTGCCTGGCACACAGTAAGTCTCAATAACAGCTATATCATCATCGTCATCATCATCATCATCATCATCATCATCATCATCAGTAATCATTTCTTACAGCATGTGGACATGTTTGGGTCTTGGTTGATCGCTTCCTTCCTACCCTTAAATCACCAGAAGCTCTGAAGTTGTTATCAGAAGTAGAATCTACACTGCTGCCTTTCTATCTACTTCCTCATGTGCAT
This sequence comes from Tarsius wallacei, assembly GCA_963574415.1. NCBI lineage: Eukaryota > Metazoa > Chordata > Mammalia > Primates > Tarsiidae > Tarsius > Tarsius wallacei. The sequence continues at coordinate 2,691 of CAUYQG010292429.1, forward strand.
ATTTTGGGATCATATTCACAGTATAATGTAAGTGTTCTCAAGCTTCTAGTGTTTGGGGATAACCCTTTCCTTTAACATCCAATATAATAGCCAGTATCTCCATCTGAAGCTGACTATACATAGGGATTTCAAATTTCTCCCAAATCTCTCTACGTGTCCTTGATTTTCTTGGTGGAGTCTATATCTGGTGTTGTCTGTCACTTCTTGGGTTGAATTCTTACTTTTGGTTTCTCTTTGATCACTTCTTGAAGTCTCATCTCTGAATTTTCCTGTGGTTCCAACCATCTCTTTTCCATTTGGCCCCAAAACATGGACACGAACCTCCCTTCATTTTTTGGAGTTGCGTTAGCACGTGGCTGACAGATATTTGCTTTGTGCTAGTGAATGAAGCCTATGAAAGCTTTAGGAGTAGGCAGAAGATAAATTAAAATTGGCTACTAGAAGTCATCACATCTGGGGTTCTAGGGCGCATCAACCACAGGGAGCGCCTTGTTCTCATCTTACCTTGTGTCTCTCCTCCCTCCCTCCCTCCCTCTTGCCTCCCTTGTATTGTCTGCCCTGTTGCTGAAATCTGCTGCAGAAAACAGGATCTCTTCTGGATTTTCTCCTTCCTACATCTGGAGCCCAACTTCCTGACCCTATGCCATCAGAAGAAACTGAAAAATTCCTCAACATTTAGAAACAGAAGCCGGCAAATAAAACACAACACCACCACCCAATCAAAAACTCTTTCCAAGAAAACGGCTCTTCATCTTTCTGTTGTGTTAGCAATTCTATTTAATCTATCCTCTGTGCTCTTTCTGATTTGGCCCCTACTTCTTCAGCCTCATTTGTACCACTTCCCCCTCCGTGACTCAGTCATTTAGGATTTCTTCGATTCCTCCAATGTGTCCTCTCCTGCCCCTGATCCTTTGCACCTACTGTGCTTTCGAAGCACAACACCTCTCCTGCCTTCCCAACTGGCTGAATCCTACACATTTTTTGGAATATAAGCTTAAATGTCATTTCTGCTGGAAATCCTTGCCTGAACCCCCTACTATTTTATTTTGAGTCAGCGTCACTTTGTTGCCCAAGCTGGAGTGCAGTGGCACAATCATGGCTCACCACAGCCTCGACCTCCTGGGCTCAGGTGATCCTTTCGCCTGGCCTCCCAGGCACATGTCACCATGCCTGGCTAGTTTTTAAAAATTTTTTTGGAGTGACAAGGTCTCGCTAGATTGCCCAGGCTGGTTTTGAACTCCTGGGCTCAAGCAATCCTCCTGCCTTGGCCTCCCAAAGTGCTGGGATTACAGGTGTGAGCCACTGTGCCTGGCCTGAACCCTCTACTTTCGATTAGACTCTCCTCCTGTGTGTTGCTGTGTAGCTATATTGGTTTCCTATTGGCTGTAATGTATCACCAGAAGCTGGTGGCTTAAAACAATAGGAGTGTATTCTTTCACAGTTCCGGAGGCTAGAAGTCTAAAATCAAGGTGTCAGCAAGACCATGCTCCCTCTGAAACCTGTAAGGGAGGACCCTTCCTGGCCTCTTCCTACCTTCTGATAGTTGTCGGCAATCATTAGTATTCTTGGCTTACAGGTGCGCCTCTCCAATAGCTGCCTGTCTTCATATGAACTTCTCCCATGTTTTCCCTGTGTTTCCGCCCTTCTCATAAGGACCACCCTAATGACTTCATTGTATCTTGATTACATCTGCAAAGATCCCATTTCCAAATAAGGTCACATTCACTGAGGATTAGGATCTCAACAAAGCTTTTGGGGGACACAATTCAATTCACAACAGTAACACACATACTCAGCATACAGCATAGCAGTCATTCTTTTTTTTTTCTTTTTTGAGTTGGAGTCTCACTCTGTTGCTGAGGCTGGAGTGTCGTGACACACCCATGGCCAATCAGCGTCAACTCACTGGGCTCCAGCAATCCTTCTGCCTCAGCCTTCCAACTGGCCGGAACTACAGGTGTGTGCTACCACGCCCGGCTAATTCTTTGATTTATTGTAGAGACAAGGTCTCGCCAAATTGCCTGGGCTGGTCTTGAACCTGTGGGCTCAGGCAATCCACTCACCTCAACCTCCCAAAGTACTGGGATTATAGGTTGAGCCACCGAGCTTGACCTTTTTTTGTTTTTTCTTGAGCCAGGATCTTCTCTGTCACCCAGGCTGAACCTCCTGGGTTCAGATGATCCTTCCACCTCAGCATCCTGATCACCATGCCCAGGTCATTTAAAAAAATTTTTTTGGTAGAGATGAGGTTTCACTATGTTGCCTAGGCTGATCTCAAACTCCTGAGCTCAAGCAATCCACCCACCTGAGCCTCCCAAAGAGCTGCGGTTACAGGCATGAACCACTGCACCCGGCCTCAATGTAGTCTTTCTTACAATTGCTTTTCCTAGACTGTAAGCTTCTTGAGAGCAGAAACTTTCACCCAGAGCCCAGCAGAGAAGCTGCTGCATTACAGATGCTCAGAGGATATTTGAATAAATGAATAGTCTTAACCAGACTTAACCAGATTCTCTGTGTTTTTGTTTTGTTTTCTTTCTTGAGTTGGAGTCTCACTCCGTCGCCCAGGTTGGAGTGCAGTAGCACGCTCACGGCCACCCCAGCATCGACCTGCTGGGCTCTGGTGATCCTTCTACCTCAGCCTTCTAAGTAGCTGGAACTACAGGCACACACCACCATGTTCAGCTAACTTTATTTTATTGTGGAGACAAGGTCTCGCCAAGTTGCCCAGGCTGGTCTTGAACTGGTGGGCTCAGGCAATCCTCCCTCCTCTGCTTTTCTAAGTGCTGGGATTACTGGCGTGAGCCACTGCTCCTAGCTAATTCTCTGTGTTTTTACTGCTCCATCCAATCCCTACTTCTTCCCTCCCTCAAAGCTTCCGCTGTGGCTTGGAACTCCTGCATGTTACTCAGCAGTCACCAGACCTTACTGCATGGGCTCCTGTCTTTCATGGACAGTTGCCATTGCCTTCTCACCATCACCACCACCTGACTCAGGGCGTTGTTATCTCTTGCCTGGAGTACACTGATGACCTCTGGAAAATTCCTCCAACATTCTCCACCAGCTGCTTTCCCCTCACTGCAGCTCAGGGATCCTATTAAAATGTAAATCCCACATGCCATTCTTCTTGCAATCTTTCAACGCCTTCTCTCCACATGCGGGATAAATTCCCAAATTCTGATCACAGCTTCTGCTGCTGTCCATGATCTGTTCCCAGTCTCCCTCTCCATCCTGTTTCAGCCACCCTCCTTCTTGCTTTTCTTGCACTGGACATAACGTAGTTTTCGGTGTCTCCACCATAGTGTGCTTTTTGTTCATTCAGACATTCCACGTTGTTTCCTCTGCCTGGAATGTTCTTCTCAACCATCTTGGCCTGGCTGACTGCTGTATGCCTTTCACACCTCAGCCCAAACCTCTCTTCCTAAAGGATGGCCCTCCCCAGGCTTAGTTAGGTCTCGCTGCTGTTGGGGACCCCATTGTGGGCTCTTCGGGCTCCCCACACTTTTTGGCAAACCTCATCATGCTTTGTTCCATGTATGTTCTCGTGTATGTTCCATGTATGTTGCCTTTATGTTCCATGTATATCCTCATCATTCTTTGTTCCATGTATGTTTTCCCTGCCACAGTGCAAACCACCTGAGGGCAGGGATCATGTCTGTTTCTTTTTTTTTTTGAGTCGGAGTCTCACTCTGTCACCCAGGCTGGAGTGTAGTGGCATGCTCATGGCCACCACAGCCTTGATCTGCTGGGCTCAGGCAATCTTTCTACCTCAGTCTTCCAAGTAGATGGAGCCACAGGCACATGCCACCATACCCAGCTAGGTTTTTGATTTATTGTAGAGACAAGATCTCGTCATGTTGCCCAGGCTGGTCTCGAACCCCTGAGCTCTATCAATCCTCTCGCCTTTGCCTCTCAAAGTGCTGGGATTACAGGCATGAGCCACTGCACCTGGCCCATGTCTGTCTTTTCAACTCTTTATCACAAGCATTCCCTGACTTATATATGGTGTGCAGTACATTTTCTTTCTTTCTTTTTTTTTTGAGTCAGGGTTTCACTTTGTTGTCTAGGCTGGAGTGCAGTGGCATGAACATGGCTCACCGGGGTCTCCAATTCCTGGGTTCAAGTGATCCTCCTGACTCAACCTCCCGAGTATCTGGGACCACAATACTCACCACATTTCTGGCTAATATTTTGATTTTTTGTAGAGATGAGGTCTTGCTACGTTGCCCAGGCTGATCTCGAACTCCTGGGCTCAAACAATCCTCCCACCTCAGCTTCCCAAAGTGCTGGTATTGTAGGTGTGAGCCGCTGTGCCTGGCCTTACCCATTTTTGTTTAAGAATGGATGTATCCGTTGACTGCTATTTCTCTTTGTTCTTTGATTCGGCCCTAATTTTGGGAAGCCCACTTGTGATGCGTGGTTTCTAGAAATTAGAGTACGTGACTCTCTTCTTTCTTAGCTTCTCTCAGTTCTTGGTCTCTGTGGATTTTCCCTTGCCCAGCAGGACTCTTCTCCTGGAGGAAGAAGTCTGTGGTGGTTAGGGTGGGGAAACGCTTTGTTAGAAGACAGAACTTTTATATTGCTGGGGTCAGAAAGGGGGAATCTGTACCGAGTTCCCAGTGTGGTGCTCAGATGGGCTGGAGGGGCCATGTTCCATTGTCCAGATTGCCTCTCTCACCACTGCCCTCGATGGGGGAGGGAGAGGGTGGATGGAGCGAGCAAGGAACCATGGAGGTGGCTATACACACACCAACTGTCTATCGCCTTCTCTATAAATCCTTGCAATGTTGCTTTCTGATTCTTGCCACTTTCCCTTAATAGGAAGGTGTATAAGCGCACCGGATTAGCAGTTTCCCTTAACACTGTAAGCCCCAAGAATTGAGGTGTCTTCTATTTGATCCTCTTTGTGTGGTTCCTTCCCTCAACAAATGTTCATTGGGGCCTCCGTCCATCAGGTACTGGGCCATGGGCCCAGGCTGCAAAGAGGAATACAAGACAGAGTCTGCTTTCTTGAGCAACCCACATGCTAGTTGGAAAGAAAAACCCATCGATTTTAAGGTGTGAGACATTGTAGTGGGTGCTGTGACGGATATGTGCAGTGTTTGTGGAACCCAGGGGAGAGAGGCAGAACTTTTAGGTATTTGGAAGCTCGCACATTGCTGTGTCTTACACAGTGGTTGTGTGACCCCAAGGACTTTGATTGTATCCTTATACATATTCCCTATCTTGACATGTTTTTAGATTTTCTTTTCTTTCCTTTTCTTTTTTTTGAGTTGGAGTCTCACTCTGTTGCCCAGGCTGGAGTACAGTGGCACACTCACGGACACCATAGCCTCGACCTGCTGGGGTCAGGTGATCCTTCTGCCTCAGCCTTCCAAGTGGCTGGGACTACAGGCATGTGCCACCACACTGGCTAATTTTTTGATTTATTGTAGAGATGAGGTCTTGCCAAGTTGCCCAGGCTGGTCTTGAACCTGTGGGCTCAGGCAGTCCTCTCACCTTAGCCTCTCAAAGTACTGGGATTATAGGCATGAGCCACCGCGCCTGGCCCTGTGGATTTTCTTTTTCTTTTCTTTCTTTCTTTTTTTTATGTCAAGGTCTCATTCTGTCACCTAGGCTGGAGTGCAGTGGCACGCTCTAGGCTCACTGCAGCCTCGACCTGCTGGACTCAGGCAATCCTTCTGCCTCAGCTTCCCAAGTAGCAGGATCCACAGGCGTGTGCCATCATGCCTGGCTAATTTTTTTTTTGGATATTTTATAGAGACAAGGTCTTGCTATATTGTCTAGGTTGGTCTCAAACTCCTGGGCTCAAGCAAACCTCCTGCCTAAGCCTTCCAAGGTGCTGGGATTACAGACCTGAACCACCACATCTGGTCTTGTTTTGGGATTTGCAACATTCTCTCTCAGTTCCCTGAGCGACAATGGGACCTAAAGGTTAGGAGTAGAGGACCTGGAGGCAGGTAGACTTTTTCAAATCTGGGCCCCTGCCTTGCCTTCCAATGGGATTATGTGTGTAAATCACTTCTACTTCCACATCTGGAAAGGAAGGTGCTGGGATTCAATGAGGTGATGGATATGACACATTTAGCATACAGCCTTGCATGTAGTAGGTGATCAATTATATCAACCTGGTGATGAATTATAGTTTTTTCTGGGTGGTGGTGGTGTTGACAAGAAACTTGTTTATACTAAGTTTCACAAGACACACACAGGCTTATTTACTGACTTTTAAAAAAATGTGATTTATTGGTACAAAAACAATGTAAACATTATATAAATACAATATAAATATTTCTTTAAAAATATGTATAAGTTAGCAATTTATTTGAGGTAAGCCTACATCTTCCAAGGAATGATCTGGCTCTGAAACAGGATTTTCAAACTGCATAGCCACTTTACATTATTGTCTCAAAACAAATTCATAAAATATTTCAAGTGGCATTTCATAAAAATATAAATATCACTTCTATAAATTAACTCGGCATCACATACTTAAATATCAATAAATTAAAAATAATTAAAATAGTGTCCTAACGCTCATACTTTTAGTTCTCCATAGAGAACAACATAAGTTCTGTGCCCAGGGGACGGGTTTCTCACCAGAGAAAGGAATGCCCATGAACCACCACGAGCTCAGATGCCCGTGCTACTGGACCCGAATGGCCCTCGCGCTGGAGTGCAGGAAGTGAATCAGGCTGCGAAGGATGAGATGGATGGTTGTATTCTGCAGCCACTGGCCTTGTGACTTCAGCTTCATCAGCAGGACGGCATTGGCAGCTGGGTCAGGGGTGGTTACTGCATCTGGATTCTTTATCTGAAGGGAAGAGAAGACAAAAAGGATTGCTTCCCTACTGAACAAATCCTTTGCCATGGAGGAATGCTCTGGGCTGTGGGAAGATGTCCAAATGTGGGGCGAATGGGATGAATTGGGGCTGCCTGCCTCGAGGAGGAAACTTTTGTAGCAACTGAATTCTTTTTTTTTTTTTTTTTTTGAGTCTCATTCTGTCGCCCAGGCTGGAGTGCAGAGACACGCTCCTGGCCACTGCAGCCTCATCCTTCTGGGTTCAGGTGATCTTTCTACCTCAACCTTCCAAGTAGCTGAAACCACAGGCACGTGCCACCATGCTTTGCTAATTTTTTAATTTATTGTAGAAACGAGGTCTAGCAATGTTGCCCAGGCTGGTCTTGAACCCATGGGCTCAGGCAACCTCTCGCCTCCGCCTCTCAATTGAGTTCAAATCATTCCTTTGCAGCTCTGTCTCCCATGAGACCATAAAAATCTTGAGGGCAGTACCACTATCTTATTTGTCTTCTATTTTATTTTTATTATATTATCATTATTTTTGAGTCAGGGTCTCACTCTGTCACCCAGGCTGGAGTGCAGCGGCACAATCATGGCTTACTGCAGCCTCTACCTCCTGGAATCAATCCTTCTACCTCAGCCTTCTGAGTAGCTGGGACTACATGCACATGCCGCCACCACCCCCAGCTAATTTTTTTTTTGTAGAAATGAGGTCTTGCTATGTTGCCCAGGTTGGTCTTGAACTCCTGGGCTCAAGCAATCCTCCTGCCTTGGCCTCCCAAAATGCTGAGATTACAGGTGTAAGTCACCACATCTAGCTTACTTGTCTTCTATTGTATCTGAAACAGAACTTGGCCCATACTTGGAATTCATCTAGTTAATGAAAAGGCATTTCAGGGGGTTCTTTAGCAGCTTCTAAACCTAACACATTTCTCCAGTTTCCCTCGCACCATCCATCCAGCAGCTGTTGACAGTTCACTGATCTGGTGCTGCAAAGAGGACTAGGAAACACCTTTCCCCAGACCCATGGGGTGAGTGACTTGTAGTCAGCCTTGCACCTTCAAATGTGGTCCTGGAGTACGGCAGCATTGCTAGGGATATAAGCCTGTCAGAAATGCAAATCTCAGACCTCACCCCAGACTTGGCAGATCAGATTCTGCATGGCAGCAAGATATATGCCCTGGGAACTGCTGTGTGCATTAACGTAGAAGAAACACTGACTTAAGGCAAACAAGTAGAAACAACAGAGGCAGGATTAGCACTGAGGGCTGCCAGATGCTGGTGGCCAAAACCCTGCTGTCTCCTCTGCAGGCCTTTAGCCTTTGGCCATTTCTCTGAGTTAACTCTCTGGTAAAAAGTAGAGAAATAGACTTGAAACAACCATCATGAGAAGAATGTCACTTGGCATTAATTAAAATATTAAAATCATATCTAGGCTTCTGTTCTTTGTTATTATGGATCACTGGGCAGGGTTGGCCATGCTTCTTTCTGCCGCCACAGGTGGCTCAAATCTGTAATCCCAGCATTTTGGGAGGCCTAGGAGCGAGGATTGCTTGAGGCCAGGAATTTGAGACCCGCCTGGACAACATAGCAAGACCTGTCTCTACAAAAACTGTTTAAAAAATTAGCTGGGCGTGGTGATGTGTGCCTGTAGCCCCAGCTACTGTGGGGGTTGAGGTGTAAGGATTGCCTGAGCCCAGAAGGTCAAGGTTGCAGTGAGCCATGATCATGCCACCGTACTCCAGCCTGGACAACAGAGTGAGACTCTGACTCAAGAACAAAAACAAAAACAAAAAACTGATGTTAAAACCCACCTCATTTAATATAATTTTAAATACAGTTATTGATGCTCTTTGCAGTAGAGAGCCTCCCCCCCTAAAAAGTGTAACTCTAGCTATGAGGAACTATTGCTCAGACCCCACCGTTTGCACAGTCTTTTTTTTTTTCTAAAGTAGTATTGCATCCCTGAGCCCTCCCAGCTGCTGCCTTTGAGCTTTTCTCCCCCACACCAGGTGAGAGGATGGGGAAATGAATGCTCACCTTGGTCTTCAGGTACTGGATCATGGCTTTGGTACCTATCAGCACGGTTTCGGCATGTTCCTTATTACCCTCAAACTTGTTCTGGAGGTATTCCAGGTATACCTGAAACTCCAAAAGACCCGTAGTGATCTTCTTCAGACAAGCCTCCTAGGAGGAAAGAGGGTGGGAATGTTGGTTATCACCGGGAGAAAGGAGCCACTTTAATCGTTCACCTGGCTATAATTCAGCATCCTTTCCCCCTGAAAACAACCTGAACCATCTAATGCTCTTGTGACAATCTGGGAAAAAAAACCCCACCAGAATTGTTATTACATATCTGCCCCTAAAACAAACACCACTAGAGGGCCGGTTCATGTTCTGCCACAGCCAGGAAAGTCTCTAAGAAAAATGAAGCCACAACCCACTGGCACTCTGGCAAGCAAGTCTAAGGGAACTTCTTACGCATCATGTTTTGGGACATTAGACAATATGACTTTAAATATCTGGCCAGTCAGAGGCACCCCTTAATTAATTTTACCCAAAGTCCCACAGATGCCAGAATGTGGCTTCTGATTCTCCCTTGATGTTCTTTCTGCACTCCTGCCCTCATCAATGTTGGGTTGAAACCTCCTTTTATGAAATAATGAGAAGTTGATGCAGGTTATCTCACTGTCTCGAAGGAGAAGGGTGTGGGAATGACCTCAGCAGAGAGGATGGGCCTGGCTCCTGCCGGGGCAGCCAGAGTGGAAAAAGGCCCTCCTTTCCCAGGGTGAGCTAACTAGACCTGCTAGGGTTTCTGACCTTTGACAGTTGCTAAAATTCCAACATGGAGGGGCCATCTATGCTTAGGCCTGTTCAAAGACAAACTGCCTTTTTAAAAGCTTTAAGTTGGCCTCCCCATGGAATGGACATGATGTTCTTTACATCCTTCCCCTTGTGTTGCCTGTCTGGATTCACATATATGAAGGGGGGGGGGCAAAAAAACCACGAGATTTGTTTATAAAAAACTGTGTATGTAGTCTTACATGTTTAAACTTCAGTCACCCTCAAACTACTCTCTGTTGGATGCTATACACCTATCGAGACCCTGTTTTTGAACTAATCAATTTGGTTGCTTTTTAGTGCTTCTGCCGTTTTTTGTTTCACCTCTTCCATATCGGCAAAACATTTCCCTTTGAGGACATTTTTCATACAGAGAAACAAACAACAAAAAAAGTGGTTTGGAGTGAGATCAGGTGAATAGCACGGGGTCATGCCATTTTGGGGTCAAAAACTGCTGAACACCCAGTGTGGTATGGGCAGGTGCGCTCATAAACCACTCATCATGAAATGGGCAAATGAGTTGAAAGAATCTCCAAAAAAAATTCACTGAAGCCTCTCATAACAACGCTAGCTGATACACTGATGCTGATGGGTTCCTGGAACACTCACCTACTGAGTTTTTTTGGGTTCCCCCCTCGTATACAGGCGCCACAAAAGAGAGGGAGAGTGTTTGCCAGGGGGTTAGCTAAAAGTGAATGCAAGTTCATACCTTATTGAATCCAGATTCGAAGCATCCGTCTTCTTTTTCCATCTTTGGAAGGTTCAGGTTGTTTCCTGCCAGTACCTCCCTGCTGTTGTCACACCCAAAACTCTTTTGACACATCTGGAAAAAAAACCCACCAGAATTGTTATTACATATCTGCCCCTAAGACAAACACAACTAGAGGGCCGGTTCACGGTCTGCCACAGTGAGGAAAGTCTCTAGGAAAAATGAAGCCACAAAAACCACTGGCATCCTGGCAAGCAAGTCCAAGAGAGTGGGGCACACTTGGGTTCAACTACAGCCTCACCTATGGTATATTATCACCCTGAGTCTCAGTTTCCTTATTTCCAAGTTGTAGACCATTAGACACCTCTCTTGCAAATTTGTTGTGAGGAGTAGACATAATATTTATATAAAGTGCCTGGCCCACCTTAGGTACTCAATACATAATACTTAGATACCTGGCACACAGTAGGCCCATAATACTTAAGTACTTAATACTTAGACAGCAATTTTGATGATAATTGAGTGAATATAATTTAAGCCAAGAATATTCCAGCTGGAAGGACCTGTGAAATTGTCAGTACAAATCCACAGTTTTACAGATGGACTTCAGAGGTGGTAGGGAATTTGTCCAAGATCATAAAACTGGTTTGGCAGAATCAGAATTAGAGTGCAGGCATCCAGTCTCCTTTTCTGCGTTCTTTTCTTTCTATCAAACAAACATAGCCTGAATACCTTGCATTTCAAGTTGGAAGATGCTTTAACCTACTCATGATTTGCCATTTTGGTGGCTCTAAAGTATGCACCTTAGCTGGAAGGACCTGGGGGAGTTCTAACCACTGAGCTCATATAACCAAAAAGTACTGCTACTTCCTGAGAAACTGAACATTCATTTCAAGTGGCACTTTTCTAGTCCTTCCAAAGACCAAGGGAGGGGAAGAACGTTCAGAGACCTTATTTTTTGCTGTTAGGGAAAGGGGAGTCCTGAGAAGCAATGACCCTCAACTCATGTCAAGTGTGTGGCTGAGGATAGGCCTGGGGGCATGGATCCCAGCCCCAGTCTGTATTTTCCAGAAAAGAAAGGAACCTCTTGAGGCCACCAGAGGAGGAGAAATAGAGAATTCAGGCTAGTCTCCCCTGTCGGCCTCAAATCTAAAGCGCCCCAGAACCCAGCCATGCCCGGACCCCAATGCCCGGACCGGCACAGGCAGGGGCCAGGAGAAAGCATGCCCAGACGGGCCCTTCAGCCCCATCGCCAAGCCCAGCCCGGCCTACCCACCTCCTTTGTCAGGCCCAAGATTCTCTTAATGAGCTCTTCGGTTTGTTCTGGAGTGGTGTAGGATGGTCTGTTTGAGGGGGCAGCATCTGTGGAATCTTCTCCCAGGGGTCCTGGGGTGGCGGGGAAGGCTGCGGCCATCACCAGGAACAGCCCCAGGGAGAAGGCAACTGGGCCGAGGGTGCCTGAGCCGGAGGGAAGGGAGGGCAGGCGTGAGCGGGCGCAGCTGGGAGCTGCCTCTGCCGCTGGCCGCCCGCCAGCCCTCCCGGCCGCGCTGCCCCTCCCTGCACAGGCGCTCTGGCGGTCGCCGGCGTCCCGGGGCCAGGGATTTCCTTCACTTACTTGTGGAGAGGGAGTTCATGGCTGGGTTCCTGGAGGGCAGAGGGAGCTGCTCTTTCGTTCCTGGTGGGCTCGAGGGCAGAGTGAACCTCAGACATCTCCAGTCCCATATTTATGGGGGACTCATATTGAGACTCATGGGAAAATCCCACATTTGATAAATCTTTGTTGGAGGGTGGGGGGTGGGGCCAGGGCGGGTGGGGCTGATTGGAAACCTTATTAAGATTGTGCAATGTGACGTCCTTTAGCATCGCAAGAATCACAACTGGGGGAAAAAGTGCAGAGCCGGTCATCACCAGGCTGGCCCTAAGAAGTAGGATCATGCTTCCTTTACTTTCTTTTTTTTTTTTTCTTTTTCTCTTTCTAGTGACTCAGCACTTTGGCGGGTCTTGACAAAGAAAGTAAAGCTGAAATCATGCACGAAGTTTTACAAGGAGAGAAAAAAACACACACACACAAAAACCAGAAGCTAAACCTGATGATGGTTTTTGAGAAAAATACTTCAGTCACCAGATGAACAGGCTAGAATTTAGCATTCCGGTTAATTTGTGTTTGTTAAAAAAAAAAAAAAACCCTCAGATGTTCTGACCTGAGTTTCCTTAGACTACATCACAGCCCCCCAGGCTGCAGTGACAAAGATACTACCAGTCACCTGAGTACTTTTATTTCCTGGCTGTGGCCGTGACCTGCTGTTGCAGAACTGTCTGGCCACCCCCAAATCTCGTGCAGTTATTTCGAGGAGTCTCCAGGCAGAATGTGTGACTTCTTTTTGCCACCGCGTGGCATCTGCTAGTTTCCTTCTCACCTTGAGGGAGGCCTGCCACTGCCCTGCTGTGTCTCCTTTGGGGATCCTCCCAGTGAGGACTCCAGCTCTGTGCCAGTGTTGTCCTGTGCTGCTAGTACTGTCCCCACTGCCACGAGTCTCTTCACTACTGCCAGGAACGGGGATCCTGCTCCCATGGGGCGCCTGGGTGGGCCCCGGGTCTGCTGGAGCCCTATATTAATTCCTGGAGCCCACTTGGTTCAGGGCAGAACTGGGAAGAAGACACTCACCTGTTCGTTGGGGATGTCAAAGGAGGACCTTGGGGCATTTCTAGAGCTTGTGTTCCCAGCTTCCTCTCTTGGTATAACTTGACTCGAATTCAAAGGTAGCTGGAAAGAGACTGACACACAGGTGACTCTAGGCTCCTTAATGTCCGCTCCAATGTGCAAGCCTTTCTTATTGGCTCAAGCGTGCCTAGAAGCCCTCTTCCCTAAGGATAACGTTTCTGGCAGGAGGGTCTTGGGTCTCATGCAAACGAGCACTAGACTAGGCCATTCCACTGGGAGTCCAGAAACCCAAACAGCTCAGAGGATGGCTCCAGGCTGAGTGACCCTTGCACAACACCAAAAAGGTATTTACAAAACACGATGTTAACATCACAATCGGCTTCTTGGTATTACAAAGAGGATCTCCTGGAGATTGTTAAGATAGTGACCTTTGCCAGGGCATGTCAGGAATGGATTGGATTTATCACGTTTTGTTCTGTGGACCCACCTGTTGTGGAGAGTGAGGCCATCCATTCCTTCACCAATTGTCTAAATAGAGAGGCGGTGGTCCTCTGTGTAGTAGGGATTTTTGGTTTGAAAATGAAAATGGAGGATGGCTGGATGGTTTCACTTTTAGTGCTCTTGGGTCTTAGGCATCTTAGACACTTCGGAGCAAATTCTCTCTCTGTCACTGCCACGCCACGAGGTCACCTCTTCCCCAGGGTGCACTGGGATAGGTAGCTCTGTAGTGGAATTGCTTTTTCTCAAGTACCTATTTTTTTTTTTTTTTTAGGAAAAAAATGGCACACTAAATTTCAAGTACTTAGTGACATGATACAACATACAGATTTATCTTTTTCAATAAAAAGTGGGGTTTTTTTTTTTGGTTTGTTTGTTTGTTTTGTCACTCAGGCTGGAGTGCAGTGGCATGATCAACCACAGCCATGATGACTTCAGGGGCTCAGGTGATCCTTTCCCTCAGACTCCTGAGTAACTGGGACTACAGGAGTGTACCATCACGCCTGGCTATTTTATTTTTAAAATAGCTGGTCTTGAACTCCTGGACTCAAGCAATCCTCGTGTCTCAGCCTTGCAAAGTGCTGGGATTATAGGCATGAGCCACTGTGCTTGGCCAAAAAGTGTTTTTAAATCCAAATTTCTCTCATCCTAGTCTGGGAGAGGTTTTCTGGGCTACCCAGGAACTGACCTCTGTATTTACATGACTGGTTTCTATGTGTGTACAGCGAATGCACACAAACAAATAGACACACTGTAACTTTCGGTGTCTGGATGCCACCTGCACAGCTCTCTGCAGAGGTGCATGGCACAGCAAAGGCTCTTGGACCTCATAGCTTCCCCATGTGCTAGCTGTTTGACCCTGACTAAGTTACACCGATAAGACTGAGATGATGATAGTTCTTCCCTTTTAGGACTGTTGTGAAGACTGAGTGAGACATAGTGTGAAAAACCCTGGTGCAGTAGTAATCCCACAATAAGTGCGAGCACTTGGGAACATTCCTTGGCTTGGAGTCTCTGTCTTGCAGAAGTCTTCCAGCTAGGTTCTGTCAGTTCACCTGGTGTCTTGCCTATGAAGGAACAGTGAGTGAGCCAGGCCACTGTGCCAGGGAGGAGCCGGTCTCGCAAACATTTTCTCTCTGAAGAAATGAGATCATGGCTGGACATGGTAGCTCACATCTGTAATCCCAGAACTTTGGAAGGCTGAAGTGAGAGGACTGCTTGAGCCCAGGACTTCAAGATAAGCCTAAGCAACATAGACCTCGTCTCTATTAAAAAAAAAATCAAAATAATCAGCTGGGTGTGGTGGTGTGCACCTGTAGTCTCAGCTACTAGGGAGGCTGAGGTGGAAGGATTGCCCGAGCTCGGGAGGTTGATGCTGCGGTGGGTAGTGATTGGGCCACTGATTGGGCCACTGCGGAGGGCAGTGATTGGGCCACTATACTCTAGCCTGGGTGACAGTGAGAACTCGACTCAAAAACAAACAAACAACAACAACAAAAACTGCCCTCAAAACCAAAGAGAATAAGAAATGAGATTCTGTGTTTTGTTGAAAATGTCTTATGGCACACAGTGAAAAATGGGGAAAAAAAATATTTCCTCTTTTTTAAGAACATGAAGCTCTCCACACCCGATCGCCCAATTTAGATAGTGTCTAGACAGCTTGTGTCTTGCTCCTAGACCTTTCTCAAGGCTTTCTGCTAAGTGTTTTCATGTCAGAAGTCCACAGCCTTCCCTGTGCATGGTCGTTGTCATTATTCCAACTCCTGAGAGCGACCCTCGAGGGTGAGGGGGCCTGATGCTTCTGGCCCTCAAGAAAGGGCAAGTTGTGTGGGGGAAGGACTGCATAGAGAGGTTGGGGCCACTGCCTGTCCCTGCACATGACTAGCGCACATCTTTATCGGTACCCATGCCTTAGGCTGACATTTACTTGCAGGAGAAATGGGCTTCCCTTGCTCCAAAGCATTGACGCCACATGCACGACGCCACCACGACACCTTTCCTTCCTTGCCTCTCCATGAGTTTCCATGTGGAGGACACATCCTTTGTATTTTTCAAATACTTTTTATTTATTTATTTATTTGCGTCGAGGCCTTACTCTGTCGCCCAAGCTGGAGTGCACTGGCATGATCACAGCTCACTGCAGCTGCAACCTCCTGGGCTCAGGCGATTCTTCTGCCTTAACTTCCCAAGAAGCTGAAATTACAGGTGTGTGCCACCACACCCAGCTAATTATTTTTGCTTTTTGTGGAGATGAACTTTCATTATGTTGTCCAGGACGATCTCAGACTCCTGGGTTCAAGCAATTCTTCCACTTCAGCCTCCCAAAGTGCTGGGGTTACAGGCGTGAACCACCGTGCTCAGCCTGTAAATAATTTTTAAAAGGCAGTGTTTGGGTCACAGCAAAATTGAGAGGAATGTACAGAGATTTCCCCTATATACTCCCTTCCCCCAAGTTCCTTCGTATTTTAATATGTATTAATGACAGAAGAGACTGAGCTGTCGGCATTTATTAATGGATATCTGAATTGCTGAATCACACCATTGCTTATTTGAAGTGACTGCCAGCTGAGACCAAGAGAGACAGGACAGGTGGGAGTGTATGAGGAGGAAAAAGGGAAACCAAGGCAACTTGTTTCCTTTACCATCTTATGTAGGGCTGACTGGTCCTGTTTGTGTCCCCCAAATTTATTGCCCATGAATACTTTCCATCATGTTAGTGGAGTCCAGTTCAGAGTCTATTCATACATTCAAGTCAAAGAGGAAAAAGTAACTTCTGTTTCGAACTTAAGCTCTCAGGAGAAGTGCCCTCCACGTCTCATGAGTTCAGATGCGGCGTTGTGCTGCCTGTCTCTGTTCTGGGGGCTGGAGGGATGCGTCTGTGACTTAACAGGAGGGAGTATCCCAAGAAGAAAAAGGGAAGCCACTGGGTACTAGGGAACTTGCTGTCAGAATGTAGTTTCACTTGTCACCAAGTTGAAGAAGTTTGCACACTGAGGCAGTGAGTGATTTAGCAGCTTCTCCTGGGACTGAGTCCCACTGAACAGACATTGGGCCTGGCGGCTCTGGGGTATATACTGCTTTGGGAAAAGTGGTGGTAGTACTTCAAGAGAGGATATGAGGGATGTGTGAGATGTCTATCTGGAAGGAGTCAGCTGATCTTGGAGGGCAGCCAGGCCTGATGACAAAAGCTCCATTCCCAGTCTGGTCCAGTCTGAGTCTTGGTTTCATAGATTCAGCTCTGATGTCCTATTTTGGCTCCTGGCAACTTGTAGGTCTGGGCACAGCTTTTCTGAGCAGGAGGGTGCTGGACCTACCTCCCAAAAGGCCAGGGAAGGGGCGCATCTGCCCTGCTGTGTTTCTGATTAAAAACTGTAGAGGGAGGTCATCTGTTCTGCACCTTCACTGTTTTGCTGTGTGCTTAGTTACCTTCCCCCCGCTGAGGTGGGAAAATCCCAGGCATCTTAGGAGGGAAGTGGCCTCTTCTGGGGCAACAGTGTAGACTCCCCCTGGCTTGAGACACCCCTGCACCTCCTTCCCCCTTGTCTCTAGGCCTGCAAGAGCATGTCTGGATCTCACGGTATCAATAAGCAAGTGGCTCTGAAGTTGGTTTGGTGACAAAAAATGGCTTTGCTGATCCTGAGGGAGCCCACTGGCCCTGCCCCACAGGGCTGGGGAGGTCCCACAGGCTGGGTTTCAGTGCCTTGTCTCTCCTCCTTCTGTGGAGTGAGCCTTCTGTGCTGGTGGCTGCTGGTTCTGCTTTATGATTAGGAAGCTTCCATTCGTCAGCCAGGAACCATACGTTAACTTATTCTCACGAGTCATTTGAACCATCTCTGGTTTCACCAAGGATCTCAGTTCTCTGACTTTAGTGTCATGGGCAGAAACTGAGCATGCAAAGTGCTAACTGGTTTCCTCCACGCTTGTCCCTCAAAATTAAGGTACTAAGAACCCAGTTGAAGTCATCACATGAAATGGCAAGACCAGGGGATTCTACTGGTCCAGCTATGACGTCTTTCGCCTCTATTCCCTGCCCTCTTGGCTAGATATTGGCTAAAAAGAGAGTATCTTGATCTCTCTGAATTATGTCTCCTGAGTGTTCTCCTTGGCAAGCTGAACCCATGAAGGTTGAAAAGGCCCGTCTAGTCTTCTTCATGGTAGAATAATTTCCATGACACACTTTGGACATGGGTACTCTGTAATTCTGAGACATTGGGATGTAATATTCCCAAAGAAGGATCCACCTCGATTGATTAAAAATGATACAGAAGAATTCAGATCCAGGTAAGCAGGTTCAAAGAATCACAGGTAACTTCTTCACATAACTGAATTTTATGTTATATGTACCTGTGTATGTGTGTGAGTGTGTGTGGCACAGAGCAGAGTCCTTGGCCTATAGACCTGCCATAGACATGACTCCAAGGGGTGTTACCCACTCTGTGAGGGTGGCCTTAGAGACCTGGGTACCTAGGAAGCCCGGGATGGCCACCTGCTGTCACTTTTCTGGCAGCCCTTCAGTTCCTCCTGTGCTGCCGGGTCTCTAATGTCCGTGTCTGAGCCGTGGTATTGTGTCCTTCAAAGGCTCTGTGGAATGTCTTCCCTGTTTCTCCCATCCTGGAAGCCATGTTTTCTATATGCAAATTTCTGGTGGAAGGGATGGAGAAGTGGTGATGGAGTGGAAGGCATGACCTGCTACACTAATCAACTTGGCAAGTGACCCGGATGTGTGGAAATGACTGCCGATACCCACAGTTCTGTTCAGGAGCTTGGTGCCTAAGTGATTGCTGCTAGATGTCTCAGAGCTTCCCATCCCTCTGGGACAACCAACAGAGAGGCCCAATACAGCAATTGAGGGTACGAGGTGTTTAGTCTTGGGCAGGTCAGGTGTCAGAAGGAGATTTGAGCCCCAGGCTGTTTCTGTCTGGTATTTTGTGGGCACTCTGTCAACCTGCTGGCCTTCTTGACTTGACTTGGATTGCAGGGTTCAGAAGGAAGTTGGGGTTTTATATTGCCAATAAAAATCTTTTGGCTGAACGTAGGATTTCCCTGAATTAGGCTTGTCCTTTTACTGCATTGCCAAATTCTTGATTTCTTGTGTCTTGAGAGTGTAGCTGTTGGCAGATGTGAGCATTGAAATGACGATGGACTGAAAAAGGCTCTCTTCCATCTCAGGGTTCTTATTAGAGAGATACTTGCTAAATTTCCCCCTAGCTCCAGAAGTCTGAGCTTCTATGATTCCGTGGCTTTCATTAGCCACGCTTAATAATCAAGAGCCTACTCTTAATGAAATTATCAGGATAGGAATCTCTTAATTGAGAATAGTGGGGGGTTTTGTTTTGTATTGTTTTTTCAAGTCGGAGTCTCACTCTGTTGCCCAGACTGGCATGCAGTCACACGATTCTGGTTACCGCAGCCTTGACCTTCTGGGCTCAGGTTATCCTTCTGCCTCAGCCTTCCAAGTATCTAGAACTATAGGCGTACACCACCATGCCCAGCTCATTTTTTGATTTATTGTAGAGATGCAGTCTCACCAAGTTCCCCCTGTTGGTCTCGAACCCCCAGGCTCAGGCAGTCCTCTTGCCTCCACCTCCCAAAGTGCTGGGATTACAGGCGTGAGCCCTGCAAGAAATAGTTTCTGAAAACCACAAAGTCTAATGCTGTCTTCTAGGTCCCACCCAAGGACCAGCAAGTAGACCTGTTTTGGCTGGTCAGGTCCTGACCATTGACATTCCCAGACATATCAATGCAAGGAGGTAGCATATTTCTTAGTTATTATACAAGCAGGAACAGATCAATATTCAAAATTAAGTGTTTTTCATTTAAAAAGAAAATTACATAAGTAATACATCTTCAGTGTTGAAATCTGAGAAAATAGATCTAGACTAGAAGGAA
>CAUYQG010292432.1:0-14249 GCA_963574415.1 Tarsius wallacei
CTTTTGTTCCATCTACTTTGAAGGCTGTGGCTTATGGTTGGGTTTAGCCCTGCTGTTTGAGTCTTTGTTGGCTTGTAGTGCCAAATGCGATCCATTGTGGTCTAAATAGTCATAATCAAATAAAAAAAAAAAAAAAAAAAAACAAAAACTGAATATTAAAGATGAGAAGGAGAATATTGCTAGCCCTGTAGAAATATGAAATTGACTACATGCCTCGCAAGTTTTTCTTTCCTGATCAGTCTGCACAGTCGCGTCACCTCTTCCCCATGTGACACAGTTCCTGTCCCCATCCCACCCTGGGCACTCTTCTCTAAATACGTTGCCGTGTATCTGTGTCCTTCTCGAAGGAAGCTCCCAAAGTTGGACCCAGCATGCCTCATGTTGTTTTTTGCATTCAGACACTACA
The DNA here is from genome assembly GCA_963574415.1 of Tarsius wallacei. NCBI lineage: Eukaryota > Metazoa > Chordata > Mammalia > Primates > Tarsiidae > Tarsius > Tarsius wallacei. The sequence goes on from CAUYQG010292432.1 coordinate 407, forward strand.
ATAAATAGTCTAAGACTGATGATCTATTCTTATATCTCAGACCCAAATATGCTGTTTCCTGTCTCTGGATCCAGAAGGCTTTACCTGAGTTCTGACATAGAAAGTAACTTCTTGTTTTTGCTTGTCTTCTAGCGACAGACATCACACCTCCAGTGCAATCCCTGTTCCAAAGAGACAAAGCTCCGTCTTTGGGGGTGCCGACATGGGCTTCTCCGGGGGGATCCCTTCACCAGACAAAGGACATCGAAAACGGGCTAGCTCAGAAAATGAGAGACTCCAGTACAAAACCCCGCCTCCCAGTTACAACTCGGCACTAGCCCAGCCTGTGCCCACCCACCCACCCAAGGGCGAGACCGAGAGAAAGATAGCATCTCTGTCCTGCTCCTTGGACACCTCCTTGGACTTCTCCAAAGAAAGCAAGAAAAAAGGAGTCAATCTGGGCGACAGCTTAAATGGAGGCCATGTCGGTGCATACCCTAGCCAAGAAGGAGAAGTCCTCCCCGGGCACCCTGCCACTGTGAATGGCACCCTCCTGCCCGGCGAGCAGGCCTGCTCCGCCAGCATCCCACTGCCCGGTGCATTCCATCCGGTCTCGGAGGCTGAGCTCTGCTGCACTGTGGAGCAAGCAGAGGAAATCATTGGGCTGGAAGCCACGGGCTTCACCTCGGGTGATCAGCTCGAAGCATTTAACTGCATCCCCGTGGACAGCGCCGTGGCAGTGGAATGTGATGAACAAGTTCTGGGGGAATTTGAAGAGTTCTCCCGAAGGATATATGCACTGAACGAAAATGTATCCAGCTTCCGCCGGCCTCGCAGGAGTTCCGATAAGTGAAGCAAGCAGACAGACAGTAGGACCAGGCAGGACCACTGCCTACAGAGAGGACACAGCTGCACTTAACCCTTTGTAATAATTATGACACAACATGAATATTAATGGAGGATATTCCTCGGAAAAACAGACTTGGGAATAGAGGAGGGACTCAGGATCATTGTGTATCAGTGGGCCAAAGTTAGATTTTGCTTTCAAGGTTTGCTTTTCAGGCCTAATGATTATTTTAAGGTAAAAGTCACCCTCTAGTTGAAAGAGCTATCATAGCTCAAGTCACCTTTTAGCGACTTCTCTGCTTTTTATTTACCCTTCTATGTTATCCTCAGAGGGAAGATGATAATATATAAGTAATATAATGAACTCACCTTTAGTTTCTCGTAAGCATTTGCCCTCTTCATAGTTTATAAACTATGGGAAGATGAAATATTCGGAAATAGGTGTCCATCATCAACGAAGGGTCTGTGGCCATCCAGCAGATTGACGAGGAAAAAGCACAGGAGCCCATCTGTCCCCGCCCCAGGCACCACAGTTAGCCTGGAGACCCCATTGCTGCCCCATCTTCCCAGTGGATGGGCTATACGTCCTGAACACTGAACACTAAGACTCATCGGTTCTTTAACCCGGTGACCATGATATTCCATCTCTTCCAGTCAGCCATGGCCTTCCACCCCCCCGCCATACCCTTTATGTGGCCCTCAGACTGATGAAAAACTTGCCTCTGGTGTATCCCAGGGGGCCCTCAAGGATCCCAAGGCTACTGTAGTCAGATGGCGCCCAATCCCCCTTGGGGGCCAGAGTTTTTATGTGGGCAGTTGCTGTGGTTGAGAACAGGGCATGCTTTCTGGTGATGCACTCGCCAGACAGAAATCCCCACCTGTAAATCCCATGTTAATTTATTAAACTTCAGTCAGAAAGAAGACACTGTACCCAATGGAATATAGTAGAGAACCAGGCTGTGTAGTATGCCAACTGCAAAGCAGTTGAGATAGATCAAGAGACTAGATGAGGCGTAGAGTACTATTGGCATGTGTGTCATTTCATAAAGATTAAATTATGTTTTTGAAGTCCATTTGTCATTCCTGCATTCAGATTTCTTTTGCTGTTGCTTTATATGTCATGTACCCAAGGACATTGCCTCAGGGTTGCAAACTCTTTAAGGAAAATTTATCCATATATCCATGTGTTATATAGAAGAATAAAAATTGAGTTTACTTCACCCGACCTGATTTTTTTTTTCCCCAGCTTTGAAATTCCTCTTGAACTTACATCTCCATCTGTTACATCAGGACAGGACTAGCCTGAACAAAAGCTGTGGTTGTATCTAAGCGGATGCTGTTGACTTCGAGTTTACATATTGTATATAGCAACATAGGCACATCCCAGATGTACACTCAGGAGCTGTGTGTGTCCTTCATAACTTAGCTCTTAGGTCTCATAACCTGTTCCTCTTATGTCCAAGCATTCCTGGGCCCAGTTTCAATAGCGACATTGTTATTTTCTGTGTAGCAACTCACTTGCAGAGCAGACAAGTCCAACTCTCAAGCAACTGAAAGCTTTAACTTGATCTGAAGAAACCTACCTTGTTCCACATGAAGAGATGGGGCTGTTTCAAACCTTCTTTGCATTGTGCTGTCATTCATTTTAGAATCAAAGGGGTGGACATAGATGCCATCTTGGATTTATACCATATTGTGAGGTCCTCCGGTGAGCTACTCCAAAAAGGAAAGGTGTTGAAGGTCAGTGCTAATATTGAAGAATGGAAAGTGAGTCACGTAGGATTTATGAATTCCCCGGAGACGGGCGAACTGTAAACATCATGCCAAACTTCACTAGGTGTGTTCAGTCGCAGACCCTCCAGCCTGGCGCTAGCACCACCAAGCAGAATAGGACTACGCATGAATACAGGGCTCATCGCAGGTCCACATGGGTGGAGCCTGGCACTGTGGGCTTCCATGTATCGGTCTCCCCCGTGTAGGCTCCCTGGCTCTGGGATTCGTGGCTTTCCACTCCTTCAGCCTGGAACCCTGCCCGTGAATGCGATCCGATTGTGCAGAACCGTCCACAGTCCTACACATTTGCTCTGAGCCACGCTGTCCAATGGCATGTACTTCCAAGCACCACTTAGGGGTGGGTCTGTTTAGTTTGGGTTTGGGGTTTTCGTGTGAGTTTGCTTGATGTCTGCAGTTTCCGCCATGACCTGGGTAGAGCCTGCAGGATGACATGTCTCCTGGAATAGCTCTGTTGAGCATTTTCCAAAGGTGCACAGTCAGTTTGACCTCTATTTAAAGTGGCCCAGGCCAAAATACATGATGAGTTATTATCTCCTACTAATCTCTTTAATTCGTTTTGTAAATCACTAAGAAAATAACATTTGCTTGGAAGATATAAGTTGAATTGGAAACTTAATACTATCCATTTCTGAACTGCTAAGAGCCCTTTCAGTTTTTATATAGCTGAGATACTTTTAACAGCCGGCGAATACTATCAAATGAATATTTGATTGTGTTTTTTTCTCTTCACTTCCCTTTGACCACTTTGGAAATTCCAGAATTTTTTTCCCCTCAGAATATTAGTTTTGGAAGATTGTATCCAGCTATATTTTTTTAGCAGTTCTAATGGTGCCCATTTATCCTGACCTAACCAGTTATTTGAATACTTTTTTAAACCACCGCCAATAATAAATGGCATGTGAAACTGATCTGTTGGTAATTGGAAGAAAACTCAGCATCTGTATTTATAAAATAAAATTGATTAGTATTTATTTTGAGAGTTAAAAGTGTATGTTATTTCCCTGCTATGTTTGAGCCCTGTCTTCATTGTTTTGAATTTCACATCGAAGCCGTGTTTAACTGTGAAAAACTTGTTCTTACACAGTCAGCCAGCCATTCAGTATTTATTGAGCATTCATGTTCTCTGTGTGTGTGTGTGTATGTGTGTGTGTGTGCGTGCGCGCACACACACACATGCGCACACACACACATGCACAAGGCATTGGGCCAAGCAAGATTAATGCAGACGTTAATAAGTCTTGACCTCTGCCACATTCTCTGGTGGGGAGTACAGGTATATTAGCAGCTGATAATTCAGTGTGATGAATTCTGTGATAGAGAAATGGACGACCATGCTATGGAATGCAGAGAGAGCTGTTAATTACACTCAAGAGTCAGGAAAGATGCACGGAGGTAATGCAGATTTAGAAATATGTAAGATTTCACATTGTGGATGGCTAGAGCAGTGTGGGCACAGGCCCAGAGACCAGGTAGGGCTGTGGTGTGTGTTTAGAAAACAGTTGAACCTTCTGTGCTTGGGGCCTGAATGGGAGTGAAGGAAGGTAACAGGGGAAATGGAACTGCAGGCCGACGGGAAGGGCCTATGGTACCAAATGAAGTGATTTGGATGAATCTGATGGGCGACTGGGAGGCACCTCTTCCAGGCTTCTAAGCAAAAGGGTAATAACTCAGATCTGAATTATGAGTAGCAGCCAGATTGAGGCTGGATTCCAGTGAAACTTGCTTGAGGCCGTTTAATAGTCTTTGCTTTTCGTTTGGAGGACAGGTAAAAAAAAACCAGTGTTTGAAAAAGAGGAGCATCCTTGTGTCCCTCGTGTTTTCAGTGTACATATTGAGGAAAGCTGGCTTGTCACTGTATGGTCGGGTGCGGCCAGCAGGTGTTCACTAGAAGGTGGGTTCTATGCTCCCCATGGCAACTGTTCAGCTCTCTGCCACTCTGCACTTTGAAGCTGTGACCTTGTTCAAGTCATCGAACTTTAAGAATCACTATTTCTTAATCTGAAAAATTGGAAAGAATTCTGCCCTTCGTAGTTAGGTTTGTGAGGACCTGCAACATTGCAGAGGCCCATCACTGTTGGCCCCTGTTGTCTTGTGGGAGGCCACCTTGGAATAACAGAAAGAACACCTGGTCTCCTGCCCTGGCACTTAAGCACAGCCACTACCCCTCTCTGAATCTGGCTCCTGATCTGTGAATGGGGCTGAGACTCCACCTCCAGGGCTGAGGGAGTGTTAGCGCGATAGAGGCTTGAGTGAAAGCACTTGATCTCTGCGAAGCACTGTGCACGCTGGGAGGAGTTAATCACTCCACAGGGATTTCTTGTGTGGTACATTCTGGGCTCTGGTGGAATCGTGGAAACACCAGTGTCCATTCTGCACACTCTGAGGGTGCGGAGGAGGCTGAGACTGCTCTTCTGGAAACCTAAGCACTCAACCAATGGAAAATGTTTTCCAGGTGTTGGGGTGGCGGGTGCGTGGACACAGGGCTGAGACGTGGCCCATAAGCCAACTAGCTTAATTGTTTCTAACCCTGGCAGATGAGCCTCTCCAGGTCCCCCCTCACCTGGGAACATTCTCCAACACAGCTTCTGATAGCCTCCTCGAAGGCTGAGTTGTGTCCAGAGCTCTTGATTCTGCTTGAAATAGGTAGCTTTCTTTTTCTCTCTTAGCACATCTAATTACAGTTTGGTAGGTAGACAGCTCAGCCATGTGGATTTTAAATGAATAAAAAATACATGTCTATAAAATAAGCCCACACTTTTTTAGAGGCTGGCAGTGTCAGCCATCCAGAAAGACCCATCATGAGTCTAGATGAAAATGAACAAGACAGCCAGCTGGTGAAATAGACACGGCCAAACCCAGGCACAGAACTGCAGGCGGGGGAAGTGCGGGAGTCGGGGCCTCTCAACTGTCACGTGATACACAGTTCTAAGGAGCGCCCAGTCCCTATTAGAATACAGGCCACAGAGGAGAAGCATGGAGAAATACAGACAGCGGTCTTGGAGTCCACAGCGTGGCAGGACAAGAGAACGTCACCCGTCCCTTGGACTGTCTGTGAAGAATTTGAAGCTAAACCACTTAATGACAGCCTGCTTCTGCCCGGGACTTGTATGTAGCAGAACAGCTATACCTGCCTCTACTCAAACACCTTGGCACAAGGCCTTGTAAAATATGTAATACAAATTAATAAAACAGCTAGCTTTAAAAATTCAGCTTGGACCAGAGGCACAGTGGCTCACATCTATAATCCTAGCACTTTGGGAGGTCAAGGCAGGAGGATCACTTGAACTCAGGAGTTTAAGACTAGCCTGGGCAACATAGGGAGACCTTAGTGGGGCATGGTGGCATATGCCTGTAGTCCCAGCTACTCAGCGAGTCGAGGCTGTGGTGAGCCGTGATCGTGCCACTGCCCTCCAGCATGGACAACAGAGTGAGACCCCAATTCAAAAAATAAAAATAGCAATTCAACTTGAATGTGGCTATTACCATTCCTAAGGATAGACCCCAGTCAACAGAAAAAGGAGCCATTTTAGTTTGATAGGAAAATGCATAAAATAGTTTAAGGAAATATATGGTTCATAAAGGTTCAAATAAGTGTGGATGCTTTAAGGGATACACCTATTCTCTCAAAAATTTACTTAAACTGTTTAAAATGTACTTAGAGGAAGCACCTTACTCCTCAAAGAAACCAGCATCATTATGTTTCCACAGATTTCTTGCTCTTTCAGTTGGGGCTCAGGGACATTGATTATGATGTGAGGAGACTCCCAGGGTGTTTTATGTGTAGGTGACATGACTTTCATGACCTCAAGGCCAGGCCCTTGACTCCCAAAACCCTGCCAGTGGCCTTGACCTCTCTGCCCCCAGCCCTTCCTAAGCTTCACCATCAGTGGCACATGGGAGGTGCTCGTGAGGGGGTGTGTGTCGGGGATGGGGACGGGGGTGGTGGGAGCAAGGCACAGCAGAGATCCAGGGGCCTCTGATGCATGCTGTGTCTGTCTCTTGGTCCTCTGGGAGCTTCAAAAGGCTTGGTGTGCCCAGAGTCACCATGGGAAATCATTCCTGACCTTAAGAGGCAGAACCATCCCAGCATCAAATAAGACTGGAACTGGGCACATGTTTGCAGGATCATCACCATCATCACCCAGACTATCCATTGACACCCAGGGTGCTGGGAGCCCCCTGCACTGGGACCAGGGCAGGAGCCGAGGCCCTGCTGCCCGGCCTACCTTTGGACATCTGCGCAGTGATCCCTCAAGCGTGCACAGTGTTTTTCCGGTCCCAAACCCACCCCCTGCCCCACATGACTGCTTTTGGTCCCGAGGACACCCTCGGAAGATGTGGGCAAGGTATTTCCATCTCTACCTGGCCCAGGAACCCACAGGAATCCCCCAAGAAAGGGTAACTTGCCCAAGATCACATGAAGCCCAAGGCTGTCCAGGGGCTCTTTCTCCTGAACCCCAAGCCCTGTTGATGCTCCTGTCCTACCCATCTGAACATCCTGCCAGTCATGGGCAGCTCTTCCCCATCCATTGGTCCCTGGCGAGGAAGGGGGGCAGAACTGGGAGGACGCTCAGCACCCACAGCCCTGCGTCGTGGGGAGGGTGCGGCTCGGTGGAGGGCAGGTGTGTGTCTGTAGCTGTGGGAAATGTGCTCTAACTCCTGGAAGCCCACAAGGCCTGCCGTGTAGAGTGACTCACAGACGTATGAGAGAAAGGGAACCAGAAGGCGGAGGACTTCTCGGAGGACTCGCCCTAGCCTGTCTGACAGGTGGGCCCAGGGGGTGAAGGGGGCAGGGTTCCCACCAGGGCAGGAGCAAGAGCCAAGGCATTGCCGGAACCTGGCATGTTTATTCATTCCACAATCATTCCCGGCTGCACGCCGCATGCCAGGCCCCAGACCAGGCTGCAGGGTGAGAAACAGGGTACAGACACAGGCCTCCCTCAGGAAGCTGACTGGCATGCGTGGAGCCTGGAAAGTACAGAGGCCAGAGAGCTGCGATGGGTCTGGGTGTGAGGCATGTGTGGAGGGGTGGAGCCTATGGCAGGAGTAGGGTGCGAGGGATTGGGGGAGGTCTGAGCGGGGTTAGCAGAAAGGGGGCCAGAACAGAGGCCCAGGAGCTTCAACCAGGCAGAGCACAGAAGGATAGTGGAAAGACAGACAGGAGGGAAACCATGGCGATGGGAAGGGTCTCCAGTGCCAAGATGCAGGGATGAGAGAGGTGAGGATGGGCACGGCCTGAGGCCCTTGGTGACATCACAGGAAGCTCAGGGCTTGGGCAGTAAGAGGGCAGGGGGCAGCGGGAGTGCACTATGAGGAGGTGGCGATGGCGAGTTTAGCCTGAAAGTGGTGCCGAAGATGGTGTGGCGGTTGGGGTGCTGTGGGACAGAGGGAAGGTGTTCTGTGCACGCTCGTGGGAAGGAGCCAGGGCAGGGAGGCCAGACGAGGCGAGCAAAGGGGCAAGGCCCCGAGAAACGAGGGGAGAAGCGGAGCCCTGGGTGAGGCGAGGCCAGGGATGGGCGGCAGCAGCAGGAGTGGACTGGCACTGTCTGTCCCCGTGAAGGGAAGCTGCGGGTGCCCTGCCCAGGCCTGGGGAGAGATGGCCTGGGATGGAGCCTGGCTGGAAGGACTGTCCCAGGTTCAGGCTGGGGCAGGAGGGACACCACGAGGTGGCTCTCGGCATCTCGGGTCTCTGGCAGGAGATTCCTGAAGTTCGGGGAGGTGGTGGGTTGGCGGTCCATGGACTCAGCGTGGTCCAGGCTCCCAGCAGCCACCCTCATTCCCCCAGGCCCCTCCACACTGCAGACCTTTCCTGAACACAGCTCTGACCCTCGGAGAACTCTCGTGAACGGTAGCATTAGATACTTCCTCGCCTTTGCTGTATGGGTTGTACACAAGTCCACCGAATTGTGGGTGAGTGGAAGTTTCTCTCATAGAAGTAGTCCAAGTGAAAAGATTCAGAGGGACCAAAGAATTAGGCTGTCCCCACCTCGCCACTCCTAAGGAATCCGTGCATCCAAGACAACGATCATCAGTGGCTGCTGGTATCACGGAAAGAGGCAACCAGACATTTGATGCCTCCTGATGGAAAAACGCAATGCCCATGAAGTATTCTTGGCATAAGTTTGACCCTGAATATAATCAAGCCTCTATCTGTGTTGTTTAAATCCGGCTGGCGCTAGCCACAGGTGGCTATGAAGTGACTGAGAAGCGACTGGTCCAAACTGAGATGTAGCATGAGTGTCAAACACACGCTGAATTCCAGAGGCTTTGTCCAAAAAAGAATGTAAATGATGTAAAGAAGAGGATCTATTTTTCTCCCACATTAAGGCACAGCTAGTGTTCAGGAAAATCCCATAGATTAATATTGGTGCGTTGAGTGCCCATTTTACAGATGAACCAGTTGAGGCCCAGAGAAGTTAGCGTCTTAGCCAGGTTCACACAGCTGACAAGTGACAGAGCTGGGACTTGAAACGAACCTTTGAGTCATTTCTCTGCATTACATCAGAACTGCCGCCACAGTTCCCTTCATTCATTCATCCATGCTGCATCGCTTGGGCGCCCCCTGTTGGTCTGCCACTGGCCGAACAAATCACGGGACAGTGCTAGGAAGAAAAACCACAGGTGACCGACCAGGAAGGTGCAACCTGAGGGGTCTCATGTCCCGGGATCTCAGGCAAGCCTGCTCCGGGAAGTGAAATTCACACCGAGACTTGAAGCCAGACAGAGCTTGTTCCAGGCCGAGGGAACAGCGTGTGCAAAGCCTTGGTGGAAAGGAGCGTGGCGCCTGTGAGGGACCCAAGGCTTGAGCGGAGGATGGATGATGACGCAGGACAGGCTGGCAGTAGCCAGAGTTTCTCAAATGTGTCTCCAGACCACGCCCCCTCCGGGGCCCAGGGTTGTTTTCTTCTGACTGCAGGCCTGGGCAGTCAGGTCCCTGTTCCCCATTTAGAACCCAGAGGGCACAGGGACAGGGAGGAAGGCTCTACCAGTCTCCCCCATCTTTTGACTTTGGGATCTAGCTTCTCCCCTTCCAAATAGCCCCTGCTGTGGCTGTTCCAACTCTCCTTTCCTTTCTGGGAGTAAGAAAATACTCCCACAGCGTCACCAGCCTGCATTCTCCTCTATGGCCTTTTTTTATTTTATTTTAATATTTGTACATTCAAAGTCCCCCAGGCCCTGTCTGGTCAGAACCCACAAATCCTTTTCTTGCTCCACAAAGCCGACTTTCCAGGCATTCAGTACCTCAGTTCCCTGTATTGTTTTGGGCTATATCCATTCTGCCCGGGAGGCAGCCAGCAGGGGTCAGTGAAGGGGTCAAAGGCATGACAAGCACCTAGCTCAGTGCCCGGCCTGGCCCGCTGCTCCCACTGCCTGGGGCAGGCACAAAGCAGACAACATGACACATGATGAGGCATTCCTGCTGAGTGAAGTCCAAATGATGTCAGGGCCTGCCGTGCAAACAACCGGGCCCAGCAGTTTGGAGGAGAGAACTTAGTGGGGGAGAGGGGGATGGCGGGGAGGGGGTCCTTAGAGGCGGGAACGCCAGGGTCGCATGACGGGATGATTTCGTTTCAGCAAAACACCATCCCTCGCGTTCAATTAATATTGCTAATAGGAAAGCAGTTGGCTTAGTCGGTTGGTGTGGTTTTCATTTGTAAACTTGTTTTGGTTTTATGGTTGTAGGAAAGCTATAAACATTAGTTTATCTGTAGTTTTTTGTTTGTCAAAGTTTACTTGAGAATAGGCTGGGTGCCGTGGCTCACACCTGTAACCCCAGCACTTTGGGAGGCCAAGGTGGGAGGATTGCTTGAGCCCAGGAGTTGGAGACCAGCCTGGGCAACATAGTGACACCTTGTCTCTATAAAAATACAAAATAAAAAAGTTAGCCGGGCGTGGTGGTGTATGCCTGTAGTCCTAGCTACTTGGGAGGCTGAAGTGGAAGGATTGCCCGAGCCCAGGAGGTAGAGGCTGTGGTGAGCCTTGAGCATGCCACTGCACTCCAGCCTGGGTGACAGAGTGAGACCCTGACTCAGGGGAAAAAAAAGTTTACTTGAGAGCAAAAATGGAAGGATGGGAAGGGGACAATCTACCCTGAACTGTTCTCCCTTGCAGTTCACCAACCACCCCCCCCCCCACCTCCCTAAAAGCCAGGATCCAGGAGGAAGTGAACACAGTCTTTACATCAGAGTTGAGTCTCATAGCCCGTCACCATGATAGCAGCTGCGTTTACCTGTCCCTGGCCTCGGTCCTTGGTCCAGACCCTTGGGTGCTCTCTGTGCCAGCCCCGCTCACCCAAGCCCTCTCCCTTCTGGACTGTTTCCCGTGATGTCTTTAACCCCTTAGTTCCTCTACTCCTTGGGCTCCACCCTTTCCTCCTCTCAGTCCCTGGAAGGTCTGGGCAGAGGAAGGGGGCTGTGGGTCCCACCAGCGGCACACCCACTAGGCAGACTGACCTTTTGCGGGGCCCTTGCGGAGCGCGTCCCCGCATCACTCTACCCAAAGAGTCTCCGTCTCCCACTTTCCCATGGCTGCATTCCCAAATGCCCCCTCTGACTCCTGGCTTCAGTGTGTGCCAGGCCACGGGAAGGCGGTGGAGAAGGTGGAGAAGGAAAAGGTCCCACCCTGGCAATATTTGGGCAATATTACAAACAGAAATCAGTTTCCAGCCTTAGGGGCTCTAGGAATCTTTTAACCTTAAAAGAATTCCTGCATTGCTTTTTGTGGCGTGTCTGAGGTCTTCCCAGAGATTTTGTACTTGATTTTCAGTGCAGTGAGGAACCCTTGAAGGGCCATGAGCACAAGAGTGACAAGTGCTGCTGTATGTTTTAAAAGACCACAGTGGAAGAAACTTCTCATAACAGTGGGTGAAGAGACCTTCCTGCAGATCTCAACAATAAGATCTGGACAAAATATCTTTAATTTATTTAATTAATTAATTATTATTTTTATTTTTTAATGTCTTTGAGTCAGGGTCTCACTCTGTTGCCCAGGTAGGAGTGCAGTGGCATAATCAAGGCTCACTGCATCCTCGACCTTCTGGACTCAGAGCAATCCTTCCACCTCAGCCTTCCAAGTAGCTAGGAGTACAGGCATGTGCCACCACGCCCAGCTATTTTTTAAAATTTTTTTTGTAGAAGTGAGATCTCACTGTGTTACCCAGACTGGTCTCAAACTCCTGGGATCAAGCAATCCTCCCTCCTCAGCCTCCCAAAGTGCCACGATTATAGGCCATGAGCCACCATGCTCAGCCAAGATATCTTCTAAAAAAACAATTATTTAAAGACCCTGGGAAGTGCCTCACAAAGACAGAATCCAAGGAAAGCTCACTTTTGAAAAACAACAGCTAGAAGAAGTAAGCATGGTGACAGCGCTCCCAACACCCACAGCTTTAGCAGGTGGCAGAGAGCAGAATTCAAGGCCGTAAGAGCAGCTGGAAATTTAAGGGGAATGTTCTAGAAGCGAGAGGACTGCAGAAGGCCTAAGACCCAAAATCCGAGCACAAACTCTGTCCAAATCTTCCACTGCTAGAGGGCCTGGTGCAAAAACCAGGCAGGGACAAGAGAGAAACTGCCCTTGAAAGACAGAGCTGCCCTGGCCTGGGTAGGCATGTGAGTGTGCTGCTGTGGAGAGGGTGCATGAACTGTTCAACCTCTATACAGCTTCAGCAGCAGAAGGGAAAGCCTCGCTGGTGTGAAGCCAGAGTCCAGGGCTGGCAGAGCAGCTGGAAGTTTAGGGGACAGTCCACTGAAACAAGGGAACCACGAAGAGGTGAGCACCAGAGTCTGAATATCAGCTTCCCAGATCCTTGGATGGCTGCCAAAGGACAGAGGTGCAGGGGACCTCAGGGCCACCCTGAAAAAGGCAGCAGGAAGCTGGGGGAGTAAGCAGAGATGGCTGAGGCTGCACACTGCAGGGAAAGTGGGGTTTGAGTTGGAATCCAGGCAGATTAAGTTCCCACCAGAATAAACACCAACAGTCATCAGAAGAGCATAACAAAACCCAGAATTACTATAATAACTGGTTTCTAAACTACAAAGGAACAGGAAAATGTGACCCATACTCAGGCCAAAGCAAGGCAAATAATAGCAACTAACTCTGAATGGGCATAGATGTTGGATGCTGGATTTAGGAGACAAAGACTTAAAAGAAAAGGTGGTCTTGTTGATGAAAAGAAAGTGGTTCTCAACAGAGAAATGGAAACGTGTATATACTAAATAGAAATCCTAAAGCTGAAAAATACAATAATGGAAGTGGAAAATCCACTCAACAATCAATTGGAGATGGCAGAAAAAAAGAATAACTTACTCTGAAGTCAGATTGACAGCAATTACTCAATCCAAAAAAAGAGAGGAAAAAGCTTTGGGAAAAATGGTCAGAGCCTTGGAGACATGAGATAATATCAAGAGGTCTGGAATACATGTAACTGGGGTCACAGAAGGAGAGTAGCAAGAGAATAAAGGGAGGAAAAGGTATCTGAATACCTTTTGAAGTATTTGAATACCGTTTGGTGAAAAACTTTAAGAGCTAAAAATCTCAACAAATCTCAAGCAGGATAAACACAGAGAAAAACCACTTCTAGGCACATAAAAGTCAAACTGATGAAAGCTAAAGAAAGAGAAAGCTTGAAAGCAGCCAGGGGTAAAAAAAACAAACAAACAAAAAAAAAAAGATAGCTCACACACTGAAGAACTGCAGTACAATGGAAATTAATGGTCAATTTCCCAACAGAAACAATGGAGGCCAGAAGATATTGGAACAACACAAAGTGCTGAAAGAACAACTGTCACCAGCAATTCTATATTTAGCAAAGCTATCCTCCAAAGATAAAGGTGAAAATAAGACACTTTAAGGGGAATAAGGACATAATTTTTCACAGGAGACCCATATGACTAGAAATGCTAAAGGAAATTCTTCCAGCTGGAGGAAGTCAGAGCTATAGGAAGGAAAGAAGAGAACTGGAATTGACATATACGTAGGTCAATTAGAAGATTGCATAATATTTTGGGGAGTTGTGAAACGTGTGTGTGTGTGTGTGTGTGTGTGTGTGTGTAATGTAACTGACAGCATTAAAGGGGGTTGGGGGCTAATAGAAATATGTTATAACATTCCTCAATGTCACCTGAAGTAATTCACTAAATAGATGATGATGAAGATATGCATCTGTCCACGTGTCATGTGCATATGAATATAATAAAGTTTATATGATAATCTCTATAGCAACCAC
>CAUYQG010292433.1:0-17859 GCA_963574415.1 Tarsius wallacei
AAAAAAAAGAAAAACACTGAGATATTAAGATTTTGTAAAAGATTTTAGATTTTCCCAAGTATAAATCATGTAATCTACAAATAAGGTTTATTTGACTTCTTTCCTTCCATCTTGGATGCCCACTGTTTCTTTCTCTTGCCTAATTGCCTGGGCCAGGACTTCCAGTATTATGTTGAATAAAGGTGGCCACCCTTGTCCTGGTCCAGATCTAGGAGGAAAGGCTTTCATTTTTTCCTTTGTCTTGGAAAAATTTTGATTTACACAAACTTTGAACATAACTTTTAAGAGTTTTGTGAGCCGGGCTCGGTGGCTCAGCCTGTAATCCCGCGCTTTGGGAGGCTGAGGTGAGTGGACTGCCTGAGCCCGCGGGTTCGGGACCCGCCTGGGCAACTTGGCCAGACCTCATCTCTACAATAAATCAAAAAATTAGCCAGGCGTGGTAGCGCGCGCCTGTAGTTCCAGCTACTTGGAAGGCTGAGGTGGAAGGATTGCCGGAGCCCAGCAGGTCAAGGCTGTGGTGACCAGGGAGGGCCACTGTACTCCAGTCTGGGTGACAGAGTGAGACTCCAATTAAAAAAAAAAAAAGAGTTTTGTGGACCTTCTCAAAACCATTATTTGTCCTCCAGGCTTGGTGGTTCATGGATCTACTTGGGAACTTCAACTTTGTAGCATAATTTACTTCTTGACTGCATAGATCAATCCATTCTTTCCAACCTTTTCCACATCACAGCACATGTAGAAAATGATCATTGCCATAGGGCTAAGTAGAGAAGGCCAGAGGGCTGGGAATTCCAGCTTTCCAAGCTTAGCCCAGCAACTTAGGAGGGATCGCTATTACTGCCCAGGTGTACTCCATCTGTGGCACACTTATAGGGCCTGCTATTTAGAAACCATTAGCATAGGTGAAATATTTTGAAATATAAAGCCTATATATACATACTTTTAAATATCATATTAATTTATGTAATGATAAAAGGGTATATCTAGGTGACTAGTTAAACTAGTTCTTGTCAGGATGTACCATACATGAAGCAATAGCATGGGCTCTCAAATAATCCTTAGAGAGGCCCATAAATAACCTAACAAATGTGAAGCGATTCATAGATTTAGTATCTGTATTCAGTATGCATTGACTGGTGTCAGCCATATACCAGATATTGTTAAGTGCCTAATAAACTCCCAAAAGTCATAGATTTCTTCACTCTTAACATTTGATGGGGCTTTTTTAAAAAAAGACAGGGTGGAAAAAAAAGCATGTTTATATGATTTGAGGAGTTTGTAAATAGAAAGTTTGGACCAATGGATGCTATCTCTGAGTAACTTCATTGTGCTGTTCAGTCATCCTACCCAAGAACAAGTATCATAGACTAAAAAGATTAGGAAACATTAACCTAAAAAATAGAATCAGAGACTTCTGGTTTAAGGAGACAGATTGAAAAGAAATTTCTACTGCTTAGTCCTTAACGTAGATAACCATATTGAAAATAAAAAGATGATCTGACATTCATTAAGTGCTTCCCATATGCCAGAGACTGTCTAAAAGCTTCGCCTGTATTAATTGATTCGATCTTAATAACAACTCTTTGAGGAAGGTACTTGACAGACTGGGAAACTAACATTACAGAAGCTAAATATCTTACCTCTAGTCTCACATCCAGCGAGTGGTGGACACGTGAAGCCAGCGAGTGTGACTGCAGAGATTGTGCCTTTATCCACTATACTACAGCTGCCTATTATGGTGTTAACAAATGAAAAACCAACAAAAAGAAAAACTCAGCAAGCTACCAAATAAGGTAGAAGGCACAATCTATTTCAATAAGAAACAGCTGATTCTGGAGTGAAGCGACACTGAAAGACACAGCCTGGCTCAGAATCCAGCCCTCAGCTTTCCAGAAACCATGATGGTGAGTTCACAAAAATCTGAGACTTCCCACAAAAAAATTCCAAATATGGAGGAAAGGAAATTGAGTCAGTTTTATTATCCAATTCCTCTTCTGACTAAAGAGTAGAGGCATAGACTGAAAGGGAGAAATGGGAGAGACAGAAAACAATCAAAGCCCAAGAGCACTCACTCCCCAGTGTGAATGGTATTGAGCCCTAATTAGCTGGAGTGAACTCTTGTACAGGATATGTAATAAAATCTCAGGGAAAAAGTGCAGGGCCTGGGGTCATCTGACAGCCTGCACACTACTCCTGTTCCCCAGCATTTCCTTAAGATACAGATAACAATAATAAAAACATATAGATCTCAAGCTGTCAGTGGGAGGTGAAAAAAACAATAATAAAACTTCAGATAAGGTAGAAAGAGTTGAAAAATCACTCACACTTCAGAGCAAATAGACAAAGTGGGAAGAGTCACACAGGCACGAATGAAACACAAAGAAACAGCACAGTGGCTCTGCAAGGTACAAATATAAAATGACAAGAAACAATGACAACCTGCCAACAAAATGAAGCAAAAGAAAAGGAATAACCCATTTAAAGAATAAAAAAAAAAAAAAAAATGCCTAGGCCAGAAAAAAATAAAATTCAAAACACAGAAGATTCCCCCTAAGTGCTTTGCATTGTTCACCTTAATAAGAACATCAAAACTAATGATAAAAATGAGTGTAAAGATGTGATTATACAACAATGTGAGAAGGAAAGGAATATGACAGTTACAATGAAACAAAGTTAATGGATGGAGAAAATAAATAAAGACAATACCCAAATAAGGATAATTGGGGTCTTGGAAGCAAAAACTCCGCAAAAAGAATAGAAGATATTTTCAAATATAGTAGAATACAAGAAAATGACCCTAAGATGAAAGAAAAAACTACAATGGCAGGATATAGACTACGTTTCATTAAAATTTAATGTAGAGATCTTAAACCTAACACTCACCGCAGTAAAGTTATTGAGTTTCAGGTTACAGATCTTTAAAAAATTTTTAATTCTACTCAGAGAGAAAATCAGTCTAGACACTTCATCTCATTTATAGCAAAGTTCAATGTTAGAAGTCAAGGAAGCAATGTTTACCAACTTCCGAGGAAAAGAAAAGCATGATTCACAGTTACCATGGACAGCCAAGATGTTTAAATATAAAGGCAACAGATAGCATTCTCAGAGATAAAGAAAGAAACTTAAGAATAAAGCCCTATAAGCTTTTCTGGAAAAAATATTACTTAAATCCAGTCTTTAAGAGTTGAATCAAAAAACAGAATTTAGAAGTAGGAGAGCTGTGATAAAATCTGCTGGGAGCAAAGTAAATGTAAACATAGAATTAATAAGAATGGGAACGTGTTCCACAGAACAAATGTTAATGTTATAAACCTGGGTAGTAAATGTAAGTAAATAAAATCAAGGTGAATGAGGGAAACAGGGGCATTGTGTAGGCATGATCCATCTTTCGTAACAAAGGATCAATTTATACTAGGATAAATTTTTTTTTTAAATTCACAATGCTAATTTTAAAAAGTTATTTAAAAAAATTTTTTAGGCTTAGAGTATTTTTGTGTCTCCTAAGGTGTGTGTGTAGACCATAAATATGTGTGTGTGTATATTTTTTTTTAACAATTTATTCTCTTCCATTTCAACTTTTTTTCTTCTTAGCATTCTAGTTAAATTAAATCTAGTACTTTTATGTCAAAAGCAAAATCTTTAGTATGATTCCAGTTTCATGCAAGGAAGTTTTATACATATCTGGCTGTCTCTATATATGCATATAAAAATATCTTAATTGATGTTCATCTAATTTTTAATGATGGTTATTTCTGGTTCTTGGATTTGAATTTTTTCTTTCACGTTTATATTTGTCTGTATTGTTTGAATTCTTTATAATCACTATGTTATCATTAAAAAAAACAATGATTAGGTTGAAGGAAGGAAAATAGGAATGAAGGAAGGAAATATATTATGATTGCTTAATTCTGGATGGTAATAATGTGAAAGAATATATTCTTCTTTGTGTACTTTTGTCTTTCTTATATTGCCAATAAATAAAAAATAAAAAGGGTAGTAAAACTAGGAAAAATTAGGTTCTCTCACTCACACACAAAATCAGAGGATTATGTATAAAACTTATTTGGTGAGAATTAATTGATTATATTTTAGAATGTTGAGAATTGAAGACCTTCTAATTTAATCTCTGTATTCTATGTCTTGAGTATTGTTACTAACTACCCCCACATGGTTATCTGCTTCTCCTTGAATCTCCCACCCCTCCATGACTTCCACAAACACCTCTAGTAAAAAAAATAAATAAATAAAAAGTAATTTCTAGTAAAAAATTTTCAGAAAGTATTGAAATTTGACCCAAGATAATTCTTCCCTTCATGGATATCCACATGCAATGAGACAATGAAATCCTGGATTCTCTTATGTTTTGCTCTGAGACAAGAGACTGATGCAAACTAACAAGAGTATGTGTCATCTGTTGTGTCAAAAACTAACACATAGGCCGGGTGCTGTGGTTTAAGCCTATAATCCCAGCACTTTGGGAGGCCAAGGCGAGAGTATTGCCTGAGCTCAGGGGTTCAACATTAGCCTGGGTAACTTGGTGAGACCTCAACTCTACAATAAATCAAAAAATAAGCTGGGTGTGGTAGTGCATGCCTATAGTTCCAGCTACTTGGAAGGCTGCGGTGGAAGTATTGCCCGAGCCCAGCAGGTCAAGGCTGCGGTGGCTGTGAGCATGCTACTGCACTCCAGCCTGGGCAACAGAGTGAGACTCCAACTCAAAAAAAAAAACACCAAAAAACAAAACAACTAACTTATAAATAAACCAAGAAAGCAAATAAATAAGAAGTCTCATTAGCATTTCTCCTTCCCCAGCCTGGCTTGGATTCAGAGTCACAAGTGGTGTTGAGAAGACCAAATTTTTTCCTCCATAATCCTTTCCTTGATATTTATAAGAAGCACCCCTCCACCTTTTGTGTTAGGTGGTACTATAAAAATGATTATTTGTATACCTTTCGGAAAACTGAAAACACTCAGCAGGCAGAGTAATTATCACGGACCTCATGGTTAAACTGTAAGTGGAGAGTCACAGGATATCGATGGAGTGAAATGCATAAGGCATCCTACCATTTACTTCTTCTGGAATATTCGTCATGTTGTCCTCCGACATTCCTGCAGCACCTGCTGAGGTTGTAATTTCAGAGCTACACTAGAGTTCAAAGGGACAAGGAACAGAGACAGAATAATAAGCCACAGCAGGACTTAACTTGGTTTTTAAAAGCAATCAAGTCATAACTTTGATTTAGTTGTGAAGATAATTTATTACATGTAAAAGTACTTTTGCATATTAAAATTTGGCAATCTGATGCTATGATATTCTCTGATATTAAACAGTTGAAGATTATAGATACACAATTTGCATGCAATGATCAGAGGAGTGAAACTTGGTCAAAAAGACTCAAGCGTATCCCACTAAATATATGTGCCTCCTTCATCCAACTGTCCTATCTGTTTAGCAGAAGTTAGTTTACTGCCTAAGAATAGAAATAGTCATCCTAAACACATGAAGAGAAACTATTTTATGTTTCTAATATTCTTGTTCTGAGAATCAGTAAAGTCCCTCTGAAGAATGTGAAGAATCAAGAAAGTACCTCAGATCTAATAAAAGGGAGGTGTGCTAATTATCCCTTTTGCTCACTTAGAAGTGGAAAAGATGAGGAATGAATATCATTCTTCCACTCATCCATTCAATAAATATATAGTGAGCCTCTGGTCTTTTTCTCACTTTTTTTGGTAACAACACCTATATTTTCCTTTGGAGAATAACCCCTTCCCCTTTCCCACTCACTTAGCTCTACTGGAGCTGATTTCCTTGCCTGGCACATGACCCAGGATTGGTCCATTAGTATTTTGTATCCTTTTGGCCATAATTATAGGTTCCAAGATGGCACATACCCAAAGACAGACCCATGGGACTCAAGGCTGAACTTTTACTGGAAATAATGAGAAAGAAGCTTTTTTTCCATTGTATTGACTAAGTTGAAAAAAAATGTGAATTTAAGGTCACCAGCAGCCATCTTTCTACCTCAATTTCATTCTATTGGCAACTGAGATTCCCTTGAGCTTTTAAAGTTAGGCTCTTCCTCCAGCCTAAGGGATAATTGTTCTTATAGGTAGTAGTTGTCAACCCTTGGCTGCACATGGGAATCACCTGGGAAACTTAAATAAACAAACATTCTGATGCTCAAGTCACACCCCAGAGCAATTTTATTCAAAAACTCTGGAAGTAAGTACCAGGCGTCAGTACTTTCTAAGGCTCCCAAGGTGACTTCAAGTTACAGAGAAGTTTGAGACATTCTGGCCCATGTCAATGATAGTCATCTTCTTTCATTTTGCTAGTGATTGGTCTGGGATAGGTATGTGACCCAGTTTGAGCTAACATGTATGGACCCAATTCTAGCCTAGAGGATGTTAGTGATAGTTCATTGCTTCTGGAAAACAAGTTTTCTTCCCAGGCAAGAAAGACTGAACCCATGAGGCAAACGCATTTTCATACCACACTTTCTTCCTGCTTTGAACCAGATGAAGGAAAAGCAGTGGCAGCCAAATTGTTATCATGAGGCTGCAAACAAACTCTAAGGACATTTCAAGATGGTAGGATAAAAAGGGAGAAAGAACCAGGATTCTTAGTGATATTGCTCTTGATAATTAAACGTTGATATTGTTTCAGACATAGCTAGTTGGGAACTCTGTTATTTTCTGATGAAAATATTCCTAACAAATGACTAACTGATAATATTTAAGAAATAGGTTTTATAAGGAAATGCGTTTCAGAGACAGTCAAAAAGGACTCAGGACATAGTCGTCATATATCAAATATTTATAGCACAAACAAGGTAGAAATAAGCAAATTTATAAGATTTATGGAACACAATATGAAGAAACAAAAAGGCATTTATGCAAGAGACTCAAATCAACAAAACGGGACTTTTCTGACTCTTTTACTTTTGGTATCTGGCTTTCTTATCTCCACAAATGATCTGCCCATTTCTCATCCTTAGCTCTAAAATCAATCCAGACTTGAAGGAGACACTGAATACGTAAGCAAACTTAGTCAAAATCTGCCTGCCCCTCTGGTAAAGCCACACATGGAGATACTTTCTGATTTACCCGGGAAGTAGGATCAGCACCCCCAGGCCTATCCCCACATTCTCCTAAGCGTGCCCGTTTGACTCCTTTGACTGTCCAGTTTTTTCACTCTTTGCCAAATAAAATTACAAAAAATGTTAACCTCTTTGTCTAAAATTGTTTGACTTCTCACACTCTTGCATTTATTTTTATGTCTGGGCTTCCTTGTCTAAGATATTTCCTCCCTTGCGTGCCCCAGTTCATATAAATGGGGTTCTCTCGGCCGGGTGTACTGACTCAGCCTGTAATCCCAGCATTTTGGGAGGCTAGGCGAGAGGATTGCCTGAGCCCGGGGGTTCGAGACCAGTCTGAGGAACTTGTGAGACCTCGTCTCTACAATAAATCACAAAAACTAGCTGGGCATGGTGGCATGCATCTGTAGTTCCAGTTATAAAATGGAAGGCTGAGGTGGAAGGATAGCCTAAGCCCAGCAGGTTGAGGCTGCAGTGGCCATGAGGGCGCCACTGCACTCCAGCCTGGGTGACAGAGTGAGAATGCAACTCAAATAAAATAAAATAACTGGGTTTCTCTCATGGTACCTCTTCTTAATTTCTGATACTCTTTTAGTATTCAGCCCACTTGTAGTACTGCAGCCCTATCTTGATCTTATGTCATCTTCCCAAGGATGAAAGTTCTGTCCTTAAAGTCTGATTTTTCCTACATTCAGGTGGCCTTCTCTTATATAAATTGTCTGGACTTTCAAGTATCCTCTATCTGGAGTTCCAAGTTAATGGGAATTCACCTCTTGCAATATTTCATTGCTTATTGTATCTTTGATATTCACTTTCCAGTTCATCAGTAAATCTAAAACCTTTTGTCAAGAGCTGTGAAGGGTCTTGAAATTTTACCCTACGGGCAAGCTAGGAAATTAGACTGCCTCCATTTTATGGATGCTAGCAGAAGGCATGAGACTTCTGAGTTCAAGACAGACAAAGGAGTTTATTACTCAATGGCTGTAGTCAGAGTATCGGGCACCAGTTCCTCAAGCCCTAATTCCCGAAAGGCAACGCAAGGAGGGCCAGGTGATAATAGCACACACAGTGGATTGCTTTACAAGAGAGGAACTTTGAATTTAGGGAACCCAAATCTTTTATAATAGCCACGTAGCATGCCTTCCCTTTGCTCCAGAGGGAGACACCATCTCTATCTTCCAAGACTGTTTCCTCTACAGAGGGATATAGTTCAGAAGAGATAGGTCAGTACAAAAGCCATCATTGTCTCTGCTTGAAAGACATGCAAAAATATGAGAGACCCATAGAGAATTATCTCCCAAGACCCACCATAAATCACACATTCAATTATTTTTCATTTTTTCCACCTCAATCAGTACTACCATTGCTTCTTACTGCAACTACTGCAATAGGATTATTAGTATTTTGTTTGTTTGAGTTGGAGTCTCACTCCGTCGCCTAGGCTGGAGTGCAGTGGCACGCTCACGGCCACCCTAGCGTCAACCTGCTGGGCTCAGATGATCCTTCCACCTCAGCCTTCCAAGTAGCCGGAACTACAGGCATGTGCTACCACGCCCGGCTAATTTTTGATTTATTGTCGAGACGAGGTTTCGCCAAGTTGCCCAGGCTGATCTTGCAATAGGATTCTAAATGGTCTGTTTCCATTACCACCCCCATTCTATACACATATTAGTCAGAATGTTCTTCTTAAAATATAAACCAGATTGTCTTAAAATCTCTTCTACAAAGCTAGCCATGGCAGCTCACGCCAGTAATCCCAGTGTTTAGAGATGCTCTGCCAGGAGATTAAGACCATATAGCAAGACCTCATCTCTACAAAAAATTTTTTTAAAGTATCCAACACTACAGGTGTTGGGTCTGCACCTGGAGTCCTAGCTACTCAGGAGGCTGAGGCAGGAGGATTGCTTGAGGCCAGGAATTTGAGATTAAATGAGCTATGATCATGCCACTCCACTCTAGCCTGGGCAAGAGTAAGACCCTGGCTCAAAAAAAAAAAAAATCTTTTCTAATGGCCTGTTATCATACTTTTTTTTTTGCTTCACGCCCACCACAGACCACAGCCTCGACTTGCTGGGCTTAGGCAATCCTTCCACCTCAGCCTTTCAAGTAGCTGGAACTACAAGTGTTCACTACCATGTCTGGCTTATGTTTTTTTAAAATTTATTGTAGAGACGAGATTTCACCAAGTTGCCCAGGCTGGTCTGGAACTCCTGGGCTCAGGCAATCCTCTCACCTCAGCCTCCCAAAGTACTGGGATTACAGGCTGAGCCACCCCGCCTGGCCTCAGCATACTTTTTAAACATCCGATTCCATTTGGCATGAAGTTCTATGTGTTCTTGATACCGGCCCAATTTCCCCAAAGAACTGGTGTTTACGGGGTTCTTTGAATAAACACAGAAAATGACCGGGTCTTGAAACTTGCATTTTTGCCTTATCTGAGTTCCTTCCTCCGGAGACCTACCCTCAGGCAAGGGCCTGAAACTCACCAGAACATTGTAACCAGACAATGAGACCCAGACCTCTCACTTAACATGATTGCTTCCGTTCCCCTCCCTGATTGCCGTTTTACATTCCTTACCTCAGTATATAAATCCCCAATTTCAGTGCTTCCGGGAGATGAATTTGAGACTGATCTCCCATTCGCCTTGACTGATATTACCCAATGAAAAGCCTTCTTCCCTGGCAATACTCATCGTCTCAGTTATTGGCTTTCTGTGTGGTGAGCAATAGGACCTCAAATGAACCCCTTGCATGACCCCGAACCCCTGGCATTCCTATAAGAGTCTGACCCCGTTCCGGGCTCAGTGGCTCAACCTGTAATCTCAGCACTTTGGGAGGCGGAGGCAAGTGGATTGCCTGAGCCCGGGACTCAAGACCAGCCAGGGCATTTGGCAAGACCCCATCTCTACAATAAATCAAAAAAAATTAGCCGGGCATTGTAACATGTGCCTGTAGTTCCAGCTACACGGAAGGTTGAGGCGGAAGAATCGCCAGAGTCCAGCAGGTTGACGCTGGGGTGGCCATGATCGTGCCACGGCACTCCAACCTGGGCAATGGAATGAGTCTCCAACTCAAAAAAAAAAAAAGTCTGGACCCCACTTCCTTCTTTGACCTCAATTTCTCCCACTTTGTCCCTCATTCACTATTCTACAGACCCCTAGCCTTCTTTTTGCCTTCTAGTATGTAAATTTATTTCCTTCCCAAGGTTTTTGCTCTTCTATTCCTTCTGCCTGAAATAATCTTCCTTAAAACCTCTGCAGATTCTTGTTCTTAATGAGGCTTTCCCTGACCCTTACCTAATTTCACTAATTCTGTCTTCAGCTGTGATTGCAGTTTTAGCTATCTATTGAGTTTTCAATTGTGATTGTCATTTTGTCTAGTTTTGTCTGGTTCTTTTTAAAATCCATGAAGACTCTAAAAAATGGTCTCTTGTTCCCTGTAGGCATTTTAAAGTATGCATTTCCTGTCTTTAAATGTTGTTTCAGACATAAAAATGTATACTTATATTTACATTAAAATGTGTCTCAAATCAACATTTAAAATATATATACATGGCTGTTTTGTTACCTTTCGTTTTTTGCTGGCTCTTGTTCATGGTACCTTATTTACTTATGTATTTGATGAACACTGCTCTTTTCCTTTGAAAAATTCCATGTGGGCAGGGCTCGGTGGCTCAGCCTGTAATCCCATCACTTTGGGAGGCCCAGGAGAGTGGATTGCCTGGGTCTGCAGGTTGGAGACCAGCCTGGGCAACTTGGCAGACCTTGTCTCTACAATAAATCAAAAAATTAGCCAGGCATGGTAACATGTGCCTGTAGTTCTGGCTACTTGGAAGGATGAGGCAGAAGGATCACAGGAGCCCTGCACTTCAGCCTGGGCGACAGTGAGACTCCAACTCAAAAAAGAAAAAAAAATTCCATGTGGAAAATATTTGAGGCCCAGATGTAAGTAAGAGATATGAACAAACAACAACAGATGCCGATGAGGATGTGGAGAAAAAGGAATGCTTCTTCCCTGCTGGTGGGAATGCAAACTAGTTTAACCTTTTTGAAAGACAGTGTGGCAATTTCTGAAAAAACTAGAAATTGATCTTCCATATGACCCAGCAATTCCCCCATTGGGAATATATCCGGAGGAACTCAAGTCATTCTACCAAAAAGATACCTGCACACGCATGTTTGTTGCAGCTCTATTCACAATAGCAAAAACATGGAACCAACCATGCTGCCCATCGAAGCTGGACTGGTTAAAAAAAATGTGGTACATATACACAATGGAATATTATGGAGCCATAAAGAAGGACAAACATATGGACTTCGCAGTAACCTGGATGGATTTTGAATCTATCGTACTCAGTGATTACAAAAACAAAGAACAGAATACCATACGTTTTCACTCATAAGTGGACCTTGAACAATTATCATAATACCATAAGAAAGGGATTGGCAGTAGTGGGAAACTGCCAGGGGAGAGTGGGTATGATTGGCAGTTGAGGGAAACTGCTGGGGGAGAGGCACGCCTTATCCACAAGGTACCTGCATAAGCAACGTTTGTACACCTAACCGTGAATTGCACCCCACATCTTTAAATTTGAAAACTAACAAAAATTTTAAAAGAGATTTGAGTTTACTTCTGTCGTGATATATAGGGGTATTATCAGTCCTGGAACACTTTAGCTTAAACTCAAGATGTGAAATTTTGTGGAGCCTCCCAGAACCTCTGCCTTTTGCCTCTAAAATCTCTCTCAAGTTAGGCTTGATATTGCAGCTTCTCAGGGATAACTTTATTATTTTCCCCATACCCTGCTTTGCCCAATTCAAGATAACTTTCCCTTCAATTTTGGAAATCTCTTGAGGTGGGGGAGGCAGGAAGCAGAGAGGGTATATGACTAGTTTAGTCTTACAGCCCTACACACGTGGTGTTACCCTCTGAGGTTTCAGACATATTAGGAATTTACTTACTAGACTGCCCAGCTTTGTGTGAGATGGGCTCTGTCTGTCTGCTATCCTTCACCGCCCACCAGGCCTTGATAAATCAAGATAGGTTCAGCATCACAGCTTTGCTTACCTTTCTGGTTATTTCCTTTACATGCATTTTTGCCTGATATTTCCTTAACTCTATTTTTGGTGCTTAAGTAGAAAGACACACATACAACATTTGTAGTTATCTTCAGTGAGAAGGTAAGTATAAGTATGGTGATTTTTTTTTTTTTTTTTTTTTTTGAGTCAGGATCTCACACTACCGCCCAGACTGGAGTGCAGTGGCACGCTAACGTCCACTGCAGCCTTGACCTGCCAGGCTCAGGTGATCCTTCCGCCTCAGCCTTCCGAGTAGCTGGAACCACAGGCATGTGCCACCATGCCCGGCTAGTGTATTGATTTATTGTAGCGATGAGGTCTCACCATGTTGCTCAGGCTGGTCTCGAATCCCTGAGCTCAAGCAGTCCTCTTCCTCTTGCCTCCCAAAGTGCTGGGATTACAGGCTTAAGCCAGCGTGCCCGGCAGTTCAAGTATGTTGATAGCCATATTATAGATGTGGAACTCAGAGGCCACCATATTTCTAAAATACCTATGGAATACCTTCCCTGTTTTCTATTCCTATGGCTGCTGCCCTAGTTGAAGTCATTATTTCCCACCTGAATTATTGAAATAGTATTTTAATTTGTTTTCTCAATCTTCAGTCATTCCCCCTTTTCTCCCCTGCTAACACATACTTTGTAAAACACTGATTATCACTTGATTCCTTTAGTTAAAAATAACAATGTTCCCAGTTGCCTAAGAAGAGATCAGACTCAATTCTTGTCCCAACTTAACCTGACTCACATTCAATCAGTTTCTTCTTTACACACCAAAGTATAATACTTATCCCTAGACCACGGTACACTTTCACTCTGTCATAACATATGTTCAAAGAAACTCTCCTCCTGGTGGGTACTGTTTTCTGCTTGGTAAATTGCTTCTCATTTTTGATAGACCATGTCTAGTATCTTCTCTTCTCTGAGACCAGCCCTTATTCATCCAGGGAGAACTAACCCTATCTTCACTCCTCTGCCATATTCCACATTAATAGTTTGTTTGCACAGTCATCTGTCAAAATAGATTGGGAGCCTGAATAAATTCAGGAAACAAGTGTTATTTATGTAGTTTTAAAATTTCTAGCCTTTAGCATAGTGCCTGCTACAAAAGTAGTGTTTAATAAATACATGAATAAGAGCAGTTAACTTTATAAAAGCCTAGTGTGCAGTTTTTTTGTTCCAAATTCCCTACCTATGGCTGAGTAGTCATTGCATTTCAGAGTTAAAAGGTACTTTAGAAGTCATTTGTACAATTACTTTTATGAGTGTGAAAAAGTAACCCAAAATGGTAGAATGTAAAGCTATCAGAAATCTCAATGGATGTTTGTTTCAAAAACAAATACAATTTATTCACTGCTTACTGAATACCAGGCGGTGCTATGTTATATATTTATTTCATGTTCCCCGTGACTCTATAAATTAGGAATACTTTCTTCATTTTTTACAGTGTTTTATCAGCTATACCAACTAAACTTTGTGTTCTGAAATAATGCCACAGGTTCAAGTTATTGGACCTTTTCATGGCCCCTGGCACCTTCTCCTTCAGCCAGTTCCTGGCTGCCATGCAGAGGAAAAGGTTTTATTGCCTCCTTAACACCTTCTGGTTACTCTAGGCTCTTAATTTTTCTCCCCCAGGGTTGTTCCTGACTTAGAGGCTAGAGCTCAGAGCCCCTGTGCACTTTCTGCTTTTATCAAAATGGTGGCAAATCATTCTGCAAAGTTGTACCCACACTTACAGAGAGCCCCTTCTTCCTGGAAAACAATTCCTACATTTGGAATTCTGGCTTCTTTTTTTTCTTTTCTGTCACCCAGGCTGAAGTGCAGTGGGCACACTTGTGGCCACCCCAGCGTCAACCTACTGGGCTCAGGCAATCCTTCTACCTCAGCCTTCCAGGTAGCCGGAACTAAAGGTGCACATTACCATGCCCTGCTAATTTTTTATTTATTGTAGAGACGAGGTCTTGCCAAGTTGCCCAGGCTGGTCTCTAAACTCTGGGCTCAGGCAGTCCTCTCGCCTCAGCCTCCCAAAGTGCTGGGATTACAGGTTTGAGCCACCACACCCAGCCAGAACTCTGGCTTCTTAAAGGGATCGTATTATTTTTAAATCTATTTTTACATGCATTTTAAATATATTTCCTCCCATACCATGTTAACCAAGTCTGAACTATTAACTGATTGAAACTAGCATCATCTAATTCAGTCATAACAGTATTCTAATTTTGTGATTTCTATCTCATTATACCAAATTAGTCTAGAGATACTAGATCTCTCAATTGTCACAAAATCGTCTTCTAATTTTCTTAACTTCTGTAAGACTTAATGGAATCTGAGAAGACTAAAATAGTTAGAGGAGGCATTCAAGGTTAGTAAATTGAGTACTAATTGGGAGCAATTAACTATAGAAAGCCTTAGTAATTTAACTTAGCTATCAATAATCTAACTTTTATTGTTTTTGAATAAAAATATTATTTTCCTTAATGTGGGTATTGTTATCACTACTCCAATCAAGTATGGATTAAGAATTCATGAAATTCTTAATAAATGGAAAAAGAAAGAGAACACAGAAATTCACCGTTAAGCAAATGTTGTAAGGCAAAAGCCATCGATGGATGTCATAATTAATGAGCAAAATAACAATGAACCACCACACCCGGCCCAGAAAATTTTTCATAATAAAGGAAGGTAGTAACTTTACAGTGAAGAAGCCTGACAGACATCACATTAACCAAATGAGCAAAATTAGCATCACTAGTTAGAGAACCTATTAATGCTATTTAAACTCTGCTATGATACACTTAGAAGGGCAAAACATTACTTCTGTGTTGCTCTTACAAAAACGTATAACTTCAGTCGAGTCCTAGAGAACTTTAGATGAACCCGAATTATGGGATATTTTACAAAATAGCAGATCAGTTTTCTTCAAATTGTCAAGATCATGAAAGAAAAGGAAGGACTGGGGAAGCATCACCGACTGGCGACTAGAAGAGACTAAGAATTCATGACGATTAATACAATGTGGACTCCTGGATTTGATTCTGTATGAGAACACATAAGAGAGAAAACTAGTGAACGTGAACAAGGTCTATAGTTAACAGTATTGTATCAATGTGGATTTCCTGGTTTTGATCATTGTTCAACAGTTGTATAAAATGTTATCAATAGGGCCGGCCTCATGGCTCAGTCTATAATTCCTTCACTTTGGGAGGCCACGGTGAGTGGACTGTCTGAGCCTGCGGGTTTGAGACCAGCTCAGGCAACTTGGCGACTTCATCTCTATAATAAATCAAAAATTAGGCCGGGCTTGGTGGCTCAGCTTGTAATCCCAGCGCTTTGGGAGGCTGAAGTGAGTGGATTGCCTGCACTCGCGGGTTCGAGACCCGCCCGGGCAACTTTGCAAGACCTCATCTCTACAATAAATCAAAAACTAGCTGGGCGTGGTGGCGCGCGCCTGTAGCTCCAGCTACTTGGAAGGCTGAGGCGGAAGGATCGCTGGAGCCCAGCAGGTCGAGGCTGCGGTGGCCAGGAGCGGCCACTGCCCTCCAGTCTGGGTGACAGAGTGAGACTCCAACTCAACAACAACAAAAAAATTAGCCGGGAGTGGTAGCACACGCCTGTAGTTCTGACTACTTGTAAGGCTGAGGAGGAAGGCTCACCGGAGCCCAGCAGGCCACCTGGGGTGGCCGTGAGTGTGCCACTGCACACTCCAGCCTGGGCGACGGAGTGAGACTCTAACTCAAAAAAAAAAAAAGGTTATCAATAAGGGAGGCTGACTAAGGGCATACAGAAACTTGCCCTACTATTTGTGTAACTTTTCTGTGAGTCTAAATTATTTCAAAATAAAAGAGTCACTCATGGAATTCCAACAAAAAAGATCTCTGGGCTGTTTCTCCTCATTCATTCCAGGCCAGAAGAGATAAAAGACTGTACTTCTATTACTTGTCTGTACAAGGCGAAGCAAATAGAGAACAGTGGTTCCTGTCTGAGGAGGTGACAATATGCTTGCTGTCCCCACAGTATCGCTTAAACCTTTCCCCGCTTGCTCCTAACCTTGCACTCTCAGCTTCTCAGTGCTGTCTGCTTTCTTCACCCTGTGTGGACATTGAGTTTGTGTTTGTAACCAGACAACCTGTACACAGACCCACAGTGTTAGCGCTGGTCTTGCATTTCTGAATTCTTGTCCAGCTTTCACCTTGCTTTTATTTTATGTTGGTCTTATCGCTCTTACAGTTCTTCATCCTTACATAATACCTTTCTTGTGTTCATGGTCTCTCTCTCTCTCCCTCCCTAAGTTGCCCTCAAACTTCTGGGCTTTTTTTGAGTGGGAGTCTCATTCTGTCCCCCGGGCTGGAGTGCAGTGGCACGCTCAGGGCCACCCCAGCACCGACCTGCTGGGCTCCAGCGATCCTTCCGCCTCAGCCTTCCAAGTAGCCGGAACTACAGGCGTGTGCGACCACGCCCGGCTAATTTTTGATTTATTGGCAAGACGAGGTCTTGCCAAGGTGCCCGGGCCTCGGCCTCCCGAAGTGCTAGGATTACAGGTTGAGCCACCGGGCCAGCCTTGTCCTCAAACTGCTAATCATATCAGTTAGCAGTCCACAGAGCCAATTAAAATACCTGCCTTCACACCCTGATTTCTGCCTTTAAAGGTATGTTTGTACACATTCTTTTATTTGATTCTGTAGTTATTGATCCTGTGTTCAGACAAAGAAAATGAGTCCCAGGAATGTTCACTGACTGGCCAAAGGAGGGAAACTGGACCCACGCATGAGCCCCTGCAGCTGTGAGACTCAGAGGCCTCCAGTAGTACTGGGAGGCGGCGTTCAGAGAGTCCTGGGACCAGAAGGGGGCATGGTCCCCAGTGGGATGGCAGACGTGGGGAGCACACCTGCATAGGAAGACGATAAGACACACCTCCCTGAATTCTCCCGGGGAGCATCCTGGGGCAACGAAGTCCAAGGAGACTCAACACCAAGAGCAGCAGAGACCTGTCCCCTTCTTGTGCTTTCCTACTGAAAAATCGCAGCCTAAGAGCCCTCTCCATAATTTCTCTTCCCCACACAGAAAATTCTCACAACTGTCGTAGCTCCTATTCTTTAAAACGTAAAAATAAAGGAAAAAAAGTTTCGTTATTCCAGTGCATTTGCTCTCAAAATATACAGTGATTAGAGCGAGCTATGTCATTTGGCAGTGAATGCTGGACCACCCTTTGGTTTTGTCTGTTCCATTCTTGAAAGCCATGGGAATTCTTGGCGCTCAGCTTTCTGTTTTCACAGCTTTGCCCCAGCCCCACCTCACCCAGCAAGGGAACCCCCACCAACATCTGATGTCCTAAGTAAGCACCACTTATAATTATGGCTTTGCTTCTTTTTTTTTTTTTTTGAGTTGAAGTCTCACTATGTCGCCCCTGCTGGAGCGCAGTGGCACGCTCCTGGCCACCCGCAGCCTCGACCTGCTGGGCTCCAGTGATCCTTCCATCTCAGCCTTCCTAGTAGCCAGAACTACATGCACGCACTACCACACCCAGCTAATTTTTGATTTATTGTAGAGACGAGGTCTTGTCAAGTTGCCCAGGCAGGTCTCGAACCCGCAGGCTCAGGCAATTCACTCACCTCGGCCTCCCAAAGTGCTGGGATTACAGGCTGAGCCACTGAGTCCAGCCTATTAGTTGTTGTTTTTATGTGGCAATTC
>CAUYQG010292435.1:0-21830 GCA_963574415.1 Tarsius wallacei
TATCTTTTTTGTAGAATGATTTGAGTTCCTCTGGGTATATTCCCGGTAGGGGGATTGCTGGGTCACATGGAAGGTCAATTTCTAGTTCTTTTAGAAATCATCATACTGTTTTCCACAGAGATTGAACTAGTTTGCATTCCCACCAGCAGTGTAGGAGCGTTCCCCCCTTTTCTCCACATCCTCGCCAGCATCTGTTGTGGTTTGTTTTATTAATGATGGCCATTCTTACTGGGATTAGGTAGTATCTCAATGTGGTTTTGATTTGCATTTCTCTAATGATTACTGAGGCTGAGCACTTTTTCATGTGTCTGTTGGCTGCCTGTATATCTTCTTTGGAGAAGTGTCTATTCGTGTCTTTGGCCCACTTTTTAATGGGGCAACTGTATATCTGACAAAGACCTAACATCCAGGATCTACAAAGAACTCAAATGTGCCAAAAGGAAAGAGTCCCCACTCTCAACCACAACTACACTATATGTTTACAATGTTTAATTATCATTTCATGTAATGGACAGACAGGACATGTGCTGATGTATAGTGAATAATTCCTATTACATCCCACATGGAAGAATTATTTTTAAGTATTTCAATTAGGATTTTAATCAGACTGGGAACTAGAACAAATGTTACGTAATAGGTTATAGCTAGCAAATATCAGAACTGACTTTATGTCTTACTGGCACATTCAATAGCATGACTTTCCTGAAATATTATGACAGTAAGTCTTATAGTGGTATATGATGCCAAAAACTGGTTATTACAGATTTTCATGTGTTGTGTTTTTTTTTTTTAATTTTCATGTTATACAGGCATAAGAAGTATAGTGGACTAAATATGTACCAGATTTTTTAACAGAATAGGAAAAGCAATCACAGAAAAATTACATTTTCTTATTTGTTAAATGTTTTTAATTTTCAAAAGCCTACTTAAAGTTGACTTTAAATTATGCTGAAGAACAGAAATGTTATAGAATAAGTATTTATGCATTTAATTGTACACCATCTGAAGCAAATACTTTTGCAGTAAAGGTTCTCGGTTGGGTGTGGCTCAAACCTGTAACCCAGTACTTTGGGAAGCAGAGGTGGGAGGATCACTTAAGGCCAGGAGTTCGAGGCCAGCCTGGGCAACATAGTGAGACCCCATCTCAATCAATCAATCAATTGTCAGGCACACACCTATAGTCCTAGCTATTCGGTAGGCTGAGGCTGGAGGATCTCTTAAGTCCAGGGCCACTGCACTCTAGCCTGGGAAACAGAACAAGACCCTATCTCTTAAAAAACAAAAAAAGGTTCTCCTCTCATGCTTTTTATTTTTAGATGAAGTTTAAGGTATTATAGAGCTCTGCTTACTGTTCTTTTCATTTCTAAAACAAACATTTTTTAACAAAATGGCTTCCAAAGGCACTGTGATAGTTCATACTACTTCATGTTAATTTGCCTGGTGTCTGAAAGACTGGCAAAATAGCATGGGCTAATGCTGCAGCTGCTACCATGTTCTCAGTTACTTCTGGAATTTTTACACTTGATTGGCGTAACATGAGAGTTTATACAATTATCTACAGTATGTCATGACTAATACATGCACATTATTAACATTACAAACTTGCTGCTTGGGCTTACTTTTTTTATTAAGAAAAACACTGACGTTGCTATGTTAATTAACATGGGAAATGGTGGCATATCATGCTTTCACCATTAAACAAAAATGAGAACCCATTAAGTTTGTATTCTTAATTGGTATGTTAGACAATATGCCAGTTTCATGACCTATTCAGCCTTCAACTTAACCCACCTACCAGTCAGATAAAACATACAAAAATTGTTTGCATTCATTATTCATCTACTTTAAAAACTGTCAACGATTTTCCCCAGTAGCCTGTGACTCAAGTCCCTGTTTTCTGGCTCCATTTTTCTGCTTTCTCTCTTACTACTAAATACTACTCAACTGAAGAGATCCTCAAATCTCCTGTACATCCTTATCTTTTCAGCCTCATTTACATATTCCCTATATTTTGAATGTCCTCTCATATCAAAATCCTACCTAGTCACCAAGGCTCACTTCAAAACCAAACTCCTTGTTCAA
Organism: Tarsius wallacei; assembly: GCA_963574415.1. NCBI lineage: Eukaryota > Metazoa > Chordata > Mammalia > Primates > Tarsiidae > Tarsius > Tarsius wallacei. The sequence goes on from CAUYQG010292435.1 coordinate 2,083, forward strand.
ACCAATCTTGACTATTTCAACGTTATCTACTTCTTTTACACTTTTTTCTCAATCTATGTTTATACATATCATCTGCCCAATGATGTTGTAAGATCCTTGAAGGTAGAGACCCTTGAGCAAGTAATTAAACTTCTCTCTTTCCATTAGTTTTGTATCTTTTTAAAATTAGAAGTGTTGGATTGAATGATCCCTAGGGCTCCTCTTACCTCTTACACATCTATTTCTTGTACCTCCTATAACTTGTATATTATAGGCATCCGATATTTATTTCAAGTTGTCTCATTTTACCAGCACCTATTATACAATTACCCAGTCCTGGCTACTGGAAAATACTACAAGTATTCCAATTTCCAGATGGCCAACAGGAAGAGCTGCCAGCTTAATCAAGAAGCCATAATTAGTAAACTCAATATTCACTCACTCATTTTCTCATTAACAAACATTAACTAAACTGAACTCTGGGCCAGGTACCATGCCAGACAACACAGATATCTGATATGACCCCCTCCCGCAAGGAATTCACAATCCAAGAGAAGAGAGAGAGAAGGAAAAACACTGCTTATAATAAAAACTGCTAAAGAAAGGCACAAACAATACTATAGAAATATTTGAAAGATACATCAAGCAGGGCTATGAAGTAGAGGGAAAATTTTTCCAGAACTGAACCCCGAAGGACAAGAAGTAGTCAGCATTTTAGGAAGAGCAGCAAGCTCAAATGTGTGAGGATAAGAAAAATGCTTTCTCAAACTGCATGGATCACACCCTTGCTTGAAGCTGTTGCTTGAAGCTGTTGTCAGAAAGAATGATAAACTCAGGGGACCAGAACTGATCCTGTATGATTGATTTGCCTTATAGATAATATTTTTTAAATAAAATAGAAGCTTGCTTATCAAAAAAAATTATGTGTAAGGTAATATTCTGATAGAGAATATGTTTAATTCTTTGACCAATGCCATTGGTATGGTAGAATATTCCAAGAACTTGTAATCATTCAAATATTGTTCTTTCAAAATCTTAAAAAATGAAATTTACCATCAGATTTGTTTAACAGTCATTAATATGTATGCAAAGATCTCACACCAACTCTATTAAAGAAGAACTAAATTTATTGAACAACAACAACAAAAGACAGCATGGCCAGTTTGGGAATGTCCAATAGTCCCAGTAAGGCTGCAACTTAGAATGTAACACTGGGAGGAGTGAGAGAGGAGCTAGAGGGACAAGTAGGAGTCAAGTAATGATGGGCTTGTATGTCCTACCAACAAGTTTGAATTTTTACCCTGAAGCAAATGGGTAGCCAATGTTACGGAGATAATATCACCAGATGAGTCACGAAATTGACCAACGATTCAAGGTCTACATTAGAGACAATGCATAGCACAGACTGTTAGTTATCCCTCAAGATCTGCTCTTCCCTTCTCTGATAGTATGAAAATTTTTTCTAGGCACATGGCCATACAGTGAAGGTCCACATTTTCTAGCCTTCCTTGTTGCTATGTGTCATCATAGGATCAAGTTCTGGCCAGTGAGATATATGTGAAAGCGATATGTGGAAATGCTAAATTACACACTTAAAAGGAAGGAATGTGTTTTTTTTCTGCCCCTTTTTCCTATTCCTTTGGTTGAAATGTTCTTAGAGAAGAACAGAGAGAGTGAATAGAATATTGTGACCACCTCATATTAATAGAATGAAGATAGGATCTTGTCTTGTTCACCACTACATCCCCAGTACCTGGGTCAGAGAAGGTACTCACTAATTTTTTGAATGAATTTGTATAAAATAGCTCATTTTCTCTCACTAGAGAAATAAGGTGCTGCTCTACATACTAAGGCTAATTAAAGCTAGTGAGTCTCCTTTATCTGCAGATAAAGCAGATCCATCTATAAAACAAGTAGGTGAATCTTACCCACATGCAGAATCATTCTAAACCATCTTAGAATCTAAACCATTTCAGGCACTAACTTAAAGCATAAAATCTAACTATTGTGAAATAATAGTTTATGAGTACACCATAATGGGTTCATTTTTTTAAAAAATCAATAAATGACATTTCAAGTCATAAAAAACTTAATATTCACATTACTCAAAATCTTCATTCCTAAACGGTGTGATACTTTCTCATTCAGAATGATCCTCTTATGTCAGACCAATTTGGTTTACCTTAAATGAGCAAATTTCTAACCCTTTTTCACATAGCCCAATAGCACAATGGCTTAATAAGCAAAATCTACCATGAAAAAGGCAGCATCGTTACATAGACACCAAAACGTATAAATCAACCATGCTTTTTTATCTAACTCTACTGCATCTGACTCCCTGCCTCCAGGTGATGTCAACTATTAACCTTACTTAGTAATAAAGATGTGCTTCCACCCAATTAATATAAAGGTATGCTTAGTTTTCTTCTTCTAGTGATAGCATTACCATGCTGTCTGATTCTATCCTACCCACTAGCTGTGATATCACCACACCTTTGCTATACATGGCAAAGCACAGTAACTATCTAAGCAAATAAATAATATACTTAAAATTCACAGCAAATCATTTTGAGCTGATCAATTCACTTTAAGTTCAACTAAAATGACTTTGGCCCCTAAGTAAAAACTCAACCCAAGTACATAATGAGCATTAGAAATACTGAGGAAGTATGAAATGACATGTCAAAATCATCCTGAATGAAAAAGTAGGTAAAATCATAATTAGTATGAGACGAATCTAAGATTAACTCATTTTAAAAGACACCTATGTTCTTTAAGACATCTAATTATACTTAAGACATCTAATTGGTTTTTAATAATAAAAAGTAACTAGTAATTCTCTAGCCTGAAAGATATGCATAACACTAACTATAACTTATTACTTTAATGAAGACATGGGAACACCCTGCCTCCCTTACCACACACAGATGCTTAGCATGGTAACTCTCACTAAACAGAAACAGTCCTTGACTATAGCATTAACTGTATCTTGTTTGTGAAACCTGAGTAGCTGAAAAGCCAGTGGCTGAAAAAAATTTAATTCCAATTATTTCATAATATCTGTACATAATATCATGAAATACACTTTATAAGATAATTTGCATAACACCACCATAATACTATGCCTCAATCAAAAGAGGTGGGAGTTTGCCGTTATCTTAACTATCTATCCACTAGTAACCTATGTCAGGCATAACCTTTAGAAATATTAAAAAATACTAGTGTGCACACAAAATTTATCAGGCATGTCTGGCTCTGGCCCATTATAAAATATGCAGAGACAAGGAAGTAGCCACTCACGCTAGTGGTTTTAGCAGTTGGCTGTTTGTTTTCTGAGTCAGGGTCTCACTCTGTTGCCCAGACTGGAGTACAGGGGCATGATCACTAATCACAGCCTCCAACTCCTGGGTTCAAGCAATCCTTCAACATCAGCCTCCCAAGCCACCATGCCCAGCTAATTTTTTGATTTTTTGTAGAGGTGAGGTCTCATTATGTTGCCTAGGCTGGTCTCGAACTCCTGGGCTCAAGCAATCCTTCCGCCTCAGCCTCTCTAATTGTTGGGATTACAGGCATGAGCCACCACGCCCAGCCAGCAGCTTTGTTTTCCAGCTCTCATCCCCTTCCACCCTCCCACTCCAATGTCTATTATGCCACTCTGTATGTCCATATGCAGCTTTACTTTTAAACACAAGTCTGGCTTTGATATTTAATACTAATATTGATACCTTATGACAGATACATAATAAGCAAATTTATATGATCAATTTAGATTAAGAATTCAAAATCAGAAAAGTACAAATCCTTTGAAAGACTAGTCACTGGTCCACATGAAATTAAAAGGAGGAGGCCGCGAGCAGTAGCTCAGCCTGTAATCCCAGCACTTTGGGAGGCCTAGGCGAGAGGACTGCCTTAACCCCAGGAGTTGAAATCAGCCTGGGCAACTTGGTGAGACCTCGTCTCTCCAATAATCACAAAAACTAGCTGAGCATAGTGGAGTGCATCTGTAGTTCCAGCTACTTGAAAGGCTGAGGTGGAAAGATCACCTGAGCCTAGCAGATCGAGGCTGCAGTGGTGGTACGTGTGCCACCGCACTCCAGCCTGGGCGACAAAGAGTGAGACTCCAACTAAAAAAAAAAAAAAAAAAAGAAAGAAAGAAATTAGGAGGAGGAGGAATTCTATAGCAATATGGAGCTAGACTGCAAAAAAACAACATAAGATCTGAATTACACTGAGCAGAGACCTTGAACGTTTTGATAGGGAAACTGTAGTACCGATAGGCATGTTAGTTCCATCGTCTTGGTGGCCACATTTTTCCAAACATATGTTTCTGTTTTTGAGGTGATGAAAATGCTCTAAAATTTATTATGGTGATGGTTGCCCAATTCTGTGGCTATGCTAAAAACCACTGAGTTGTACACTTTAAGTGGATGAATTGTATGGTGTGTGAATTATATCTCAATAAAGCTGTTAATTTTTTGTTGTTGTTTTTGCTTTTGATTTTGTTGTTGTTGTTATTGTTTGTTTTTTAAGAGTCGAGATCTCACTGTTACCCAGGCTGGAGTGCAGTGGCATGATCACAGCTCACTACAACCTTGACATCCTGGGCTCAAGCAATCCTCCCGCCTCAGCCTTCCAAGTAGCTGGGACCAGAGGCATGTGCCACCAAGCCCAGCGATTTTTTTTAATTTCAATTTTTGTTAAGATAGGGTCTCCCTATGTTGCCAGGGTAGCCTCAGAGTGCTGACCTCAACTGATCTTCTTGTCTCAGTCTCCTAAAATGTTGGGATTACAGGCATGAGCCATTGCACCCAGCCCAAATAATTTTTTAAACATAGGTTAGTGAAGTCAAATACTGTACACAAAGACAGAGCTTTGATTGGCTGTCAATAAAGGGATTTTCAATTTGATTGGCCCTCTAAGTTTTGTTTTTTAATTCAAAATAAATACACACTCACATGTACAGCCACACACTTGTGCACCTACATACACATAGCTTTGGGCATTAAAATATTCAGAAATACTTTCCTTGCTTTTCAATAAAAACTCCTAAAAAAAGTACCCTCTTCAAAATATCTTGCCAACTTTAACATCTTCCTTTGATCATTCCTCTGAATTTCTCTAGAATCTGTTTTTTATCATAACTTTTTAAAACTATCTTATATAATTCACTCCTGTCAGAGACAGAATGAAAAGAAGTACTGTCGAAAGCACAGACTGCACAGATTTTCCTTCCAGCTCTTCCACTTATTAGATGTGTAGCCTTGAACAAGTTGTCCAGTTTCTCCAAGCTTCGGTTTCTTGATCTGTAAAATGGTCCCTACCTCATAGCATTGTTAGGTGGTTTAAACGTGTCAATGCACAGAGAGCACTTGGAATGGTGCCAGATTCATGATGCGTGCTATATTAATTTATTTACTAGTGATTGGTATTTATATTAGTATTGGATGATATCAAGTTGCCTTAAGTACTCTGTTGCCTCTGAGTAAACTATAAGCCATTTCAAGGCAGTGGATACATTTTCTCCCTCCTAGTAGAGTGCTTTACATATAGTTGCTCAACTAGTGCTTGTTCATAACTGTTTTGGTTTTGGGTTTTAGTTTTTGGTTTTTTTGGCTTTGGTTTTGGTACGTTTTGTTTTTGAGATGGGATCGTACTCTGTTACCCAGACTGGAGTGCAGTGGTGCAATCATAGCTCACTACAGTCTCAAACTCCTAGGCTTAAGCAATCCTATCTCAGTCCCTAAGTAGTAGGGACTACAGGTGCACACCACCATGCTCGGCTCATCTTTTTTTAAGTTTTTTCTTCTTGAAGAGACAGGGTTTCACTATGTTGCCCTGGCTGATCTGGAACTCCTGGTCTCAAGCAATCCCCCCGTGTTGGCCTCCTAAAACACTGGGATTACAGGTATAAGAAACTGCACCTAGCCCAAAACTCTTTAAATGGATAATGCACCTATATGATACCAAAAGCACTTTGAAAATTCTTTAATTACCGGGCTCAGTGGCTCAGCCTGTAATCCCGCACCTTGGGAGACTGAGGTGAGTTGATTGCCTCAGCCTGCAGGTTTGAGACCCGCCTGGGCAACTTGGCGAGACCTCATCTCTACAATAAATCAAAAAAATCAGCCGGGCATGGTAGCACGCACCTGTAGTTCCAGCTACTTGGAAGGCTGAGGCGGAAGGATCGCCAGAGCCCAGCAGGTCGAGGCTGCGGTGGCCGGGAGCGACCACTGCACTCCAGTCTGGGCAACAGAGTGAGACTCCAACTCAAAAAAAAAAAAAAAAGAAAAAAGAAAATTCTTTAATTAATCCAAAACTAATCTTGATAAATGCCAAATTGTACAAAAAGGTGTAGCAGTATAGAATGATGACTGCCATTTCCACTACTGACATTCTGGTTTAATCCCATTGATTGAAAGGCCAGAGATAATAAAGGATCCTTTGGGATAAAGAACTTTTAATATCATTAGTGCAAAACACTGGATTAGAAATCAAGGGCCTGGATGGGCGTGGTGGCTCATGCCTATAATCTCAGCACTTTGGGAGGCCAAGGAGAGAGGATTGCCTGAATTCACAGGTTCGAGACCAGCCTGGGCAACTTGGCGAGACCTCATCTATACAATAAATCAAAAAATTAGCCAGGCACGGTGGTGTGTGCCTGTAGTTCCAGCTACTTGGAAGGCTGAGGCGGAAGGATCACCTGAGCCCAGCAGGTCGAGAATGCAGTGGCTGTGATTGTGCCACTGCACTCCAGCCTGGGTGACAGAGTGAGACTCCAACTCAAAAAAAATTTTAAAAAAAGGAAAGAAAAGAAACCAAGGGCCTAGCTCTACCTCACAGGATGTGACCCTTCTGCCAGTTACTTAAACTCATATTCAACAGGAGTAGATAGAATAAGGACAGTTAGCCATGCTTCAAAGGAAAGATGCACCGGGCTCGGTGGCTTAGCCTGTAATCCCGCGCTTTGGGAGGCTGAGGTGAGTGGATTGCCTGAGCCCGCAGGTTCGAGACCCGCCTGGGCAACTTGGTGAGACCTCATCTCTACAATAAATAAATTAAAAAAAAAAAATTAGCCGGGTGTGGTAGCGCGCGCCTGTAGTTAGTTCCAGCTACTTGGAAGGCTGAGGCGGAAGGATCGCTGGGGCCCAGCAGGTCGAGGCTGCGGTGGCTGGGAGCGGCCACTGCACTCCAGTCTGGGTGACAGAGTGAGACGCCAACTCAAAAAGAAAGAAAGAAAGAAAGAAAGATGCTAGGATGAGTGCAGTGGCTCATATCTATAATCTCAGCACGTTGGGAGGCGAAGGTGGGAGGATCTCCTGAGTCCAGGAATTCGAAACCAGGCTAGACAACATAGTGAGACCTTGTCTCTTCAAAGTAAAACAAAAAAATAACCAGATGGACTGGGTGTGGTGGCTCATACCTGTAATCCCAGCCCTTTGGGAGACAGAGGCAAGGGGATTACAGGCAACATGGCAAGACTTCGTCTCTACAATAAATCAAAAAATTAGCCAGGCATGATGGTGGGCACCTATGGCTCCAGCTACTTGGAAGAATGAGATGGAAGGACTACCTGAGCCCAGCAGGTCGAGGATGCAGTGGCCATGATTATGCCACTGCACTGCAGCCTAGGCGACAAAGTAAGACTCTGCCTCAAAAAAAAAAATTAGCCAGACATGGTGATGTGCACCTGTAGTCCCAGCTACTCAGGAGGCTGAGATGGAAGGAGCACTTGAGTCCAGGAGGTCAAGGCTGCAGTGATCACACCACTACACTCCAGCCTGGGCTACAGAGTAGGACCCTATCTTAAATAAATAATAAATAAATAAAATGAAAGATGCTCTATAAATAAAAGGCATTATCTTTAACATTTGAGCTAATGATCTAATGGTAGAGTAAGTCTAATTTTTCTAAAAATACTTTTGTACATCGTGTTTTCATCTTCAAATGACACTGACCATGATCACTATCTATGAATGCAGGTTTCATTGCTAATAAGAAATTTATTTCATCAATATAGTTAGCTAAGTTTAAGCATTTGGATGTACATTATATTAATAATCATCACAAATGTGTGAATATACAGTATATGACCAACATGGTCTTTTTCCTTCTGTGCACCCATGGAATTTAATGACCAGCCTGGTTTCCCAAGGATCATCTGTCTCATCATCTGTCTGACATTGGAACCAAAGGGCATCAAGTAGAAGAACAGGAATAGTACGTTCATGTACTTTCAACTCAAAAGTTTAGACTATCCCTCCAACACCTGAAGCTGCTCTCAATAACCCATTTAGGCTTATCCATTCACTTATCAAAATTGCTATTGAACTTGTACCTTCTCTTAAGGTATTATTTGATTTACTGCTAGAGTGACTATGATAAAAGCTTAAGATAACCATAACAACTCAAAATCTATAGAAAAACATTATTCAAACCAAATTATACCTCCTCCCAATGGCTTAACTATTACAAAAGCTTCAAAAGTTTCTGCTTTAGGGACTTGAAATCTAGACCAATTAGAGATAAATCAGGAGAATTTGTGACCTCTGTGATTATAAGAAGACCAAACGTTTTCATGTTAAAAAGACAACGTTGTTTATAGTATACATTTTCCTGCATCTCTCTTTCCCTTCAAAATGGATATTAACCAGCCTAAGCAATATAGCAAGACCTCGTCTCTCCAACAAAAATTTAAAAATTTAGCTGGGTGTGGTGGCACATGCTTATAATCCCAGTTACTTAGGAGGATGAGGTGGAAGGATTGCCTGAGCCCAGGAGGTCAACACTACGGTGAGCCGTGATTGTGTCACTGCACTTCAGCCTAGGTGACAGAGTGTGACCCCAACTCAAAATAAAAAATGGATATTAAAATTTTGAACCCAGCCAGACTCGGTGGCTCAGCCTGTAATCCCGTGCTTTGGGAGGCTGAGGTGAGTGGATTGCCTGAGCCCGCGGGTTGGAGACCTACCTGGGCAACTTGGGAAGACCTCATTCTACAATAAAATCAAAAAAATTAGCCCGGCGTCATAGCGCGAGCCTGTAGTTCCAGCTACTTGGAAGGCTGAGGCAGAAGGATCGCCGGATTCCAGTAGGTAGAGGCTGCAGTGGCCAGGAGTGTGCCACTGCACTCCAGTCTGGGTGACGGAGCCAAACTCCAACTCAAAAAAAAAAAAATTGAACCCTACTAAACTAAACAGTATCACACTTAAATATATACTGGGTTAACTGAATTTAAAAATGACATTTTCCTTGCATTCAATGTGATGCCATATTTGAATAATAAGCTAAGCATTGACTATATATATATTTTTTTGTCTGCCAGAAAACTAGTGTTACTTCTAAATAGTCTACTCACTACTTAAGAGATACGCATTCAAAAAACAGCATTCAACCTGGGATTAAGACAGTATAAATAAAGAAGACACACAATTTTCCCTCACATTTATGCTTCATATGTGATTGGCAAAGCTCCTATAGTATGCTCCAAGTTTTCAACTGTTTCAGCCACAAATCTATGAAAAGAATCAATAATAAGAACGGTTATATCTAGCATGAGGCTGGAACTGTGCTTTGTACTTTATATGCATTATTTCATTTACTCTTTAAAACAACCAGATGAGATAGTTACAGAAAAGATAACACTCAGAGAGGTGAAGAAAGTTGCCCAAAAAGAAGCAGTCAAGATTGAACCCAAGCCTGTGATTCTAGGGCCCAAGATCTTAGCCATTAAACTCTATTAAGAAATAATAAGAAATATCAAAGAGTGGAACAAAAAACTTTGTCGAAATGAAGTGTTCTTTGGAAATATATGGCCATTTCTGGTCAGGTGTGGTGGCTCATGCTTGTAATCTCAGCGCTTCAGGAGGTTGAGGTGGGAGGATTGCTTGAGGCCAGGAGTTCAAGACCAGCCCAGGTATCTTAGCAAGACCCCATCTCTATTAAAAATAATAATGAAATAAATTATACAAAAAAGAAAAAAAGTGGAACCAAGAAGCAAAACTCTATAAACTACCTGCAAAGCTCATCCCCTTTTGCCAAGTAGACTGCAAAAGCACTTCATACATAGACTATAAAGACTATCCTTTATCACTATCCTCTATACCCATGTCTTTATAACCTTTGAGCAGTAACACAGCAATACGACAATGTCAGGCCCTGCGAACTGTGTCTGGCACGGGACAACAACAATGAAAGTCAGACTGCAATAATGAAAATTAGTTGAAAGATTTAGTGTTTGACTTACCCCCATTTACTTTCACCCCCTTTCTTCACTTGCATTTTTCTTCATCTTTCTCATCTGGAGAAAATTAAACCATCACTTTGAAACAGGCATTCTTCCAATGCACTGCTGGGCTATTTTCAAAACCATCTCAAATTGTAGAAACCTTTTATCAACCTCAAAACACATAATCCTTCCCAACTTTCTTATAGTATTAGCTATTTCAGTGGCCAGCAATTAACAAAGCTATTTGTATACTGAATGTGTTGTAAATGAAAGCAATTTTAAAGTTAGAAAAGTGGACTTTAACTCAGTGGGACAGGCAAGTATGCACAGAGCAGGACAAAGCTTTGACCCCATCAACTGTACTGCCTTGAATTGATGGTCTTTGGGTTGTAATAACCTCTATGCTCAAGATATCAGTCTTTTTGGTAGGTCCTTCACTGTCACTCTTAGCCATTACCCACCTACATTAAAAACTGGCTTTCGCTGGGCACATTAGCTCATGTCTGTAATCCCAGCACTTTGGGAGGCCAAGGCAGAAGGATTGCTTGAGCCCAAGAGTTTGAGACCAGCCTGGGAAACAAAGTGAGACCTCATCTTTACAAAGAATTAGGAAATTAGCCAGGTGTGGTGGCATGTGCCTGTAGTCCCAGCTACCTAGGAGGCTGAGGTGGGAGGATCGCTTGACCCCAGGAGGTGAAGGCTGTGGTGTCACTGCACTCCAGCCTGAGTGGCAGAGTAAAACTCCAACTCAAAAACAACAACAACAACAACAACAAAAAAAAAACGAATCTCTGTTAGAACTCAACACATTTTAAGATTTAGACATTAAACCAAGGGTAACTAGCATGTACCCTTCATGTTGGGCAACAGAGAAAAACATTAATAACCACTATCTTTTATACAGGACATCATGGGAATTTAAGGCTATTCGACCAACACATCATTACTTCAATGCTTTCCAAAAAGTCACCCCAGAGTTACCAGGGCTGCCCTTGCAAGCATAGACTTTCTCTAAGGTACTGGATTTGACCTCAAATTTCCTGTGAATATTACATTCTAAGACTCACTGTATCTGAGTTTGTTTAAATAGTTTTGAATATTTTAAATTAGCTACTAGTTAATGTTCTCCAAAATCTTTGTATAGATACTTCAAGAAAATGCAAGCTGCTTTATTTTGTGGCTCCTGGTGCATACTACTATGTCACCAACCTGCTCTCACTCAGTACATGTGTTCCAGTTTGAGGGACCCAAAGTAGTAGAAAGAGCACTGGACAGAGATTCTATTTGTTTAGCCTAGTGCAATGCCTGGAATATAATAGGCACTTAATAAATATTTATTGAATACATTGTCAGAATGGTTTGAAGAACTAGTTTTCAATTGCAAGAATATTCCAAAAAATCCTTTTAGACATATAGTTACTAGAAACCACAAAAAAGTAAAACATCCAAGAAAATATACCAATTGTATATTAGTAAGGGAAATTGATAGATTATTTTAGTTTAGTAAGAAGCAAAAGACTGCCAAGATGTTTTATAAGGATAATATTGTGGGGCAAAGGGAGGTGTTAAGAAAATTAAAACCCAATTCATATAGTGAACACTAAGAAGAATTTTCCATTGATTCCTGGATTTTCCTTTATAGGTTTTAATATTAAGGCCCGGCATGGTGGTTCATGCCTATATCCTCCCAAGGAGGGAGGATTGCTTCAGTCCAGGGGTTCGAGATCAATCTGGGCAACATAGTGAGACCTCATCTCTACAAAACACCAAAAAGAAATTAGCTGGGCATGGTGGTGTGCACCTTTAATCCCAGCTACTTGGGAGGCTGAGGCAGAAGGATCACCTGAGACCAGGAGTTCGAGATTGTGGTGACAGCCTGATGACAGAGTAAGATCCTGACTAAAGAAAATATTAATGATGTCAGGTTTACAGAGGAAAATTAAGAATTACAATGCACACTCATTTTCCCATGTAACCATGCATGGTGCTGGAGCTGCTGAAGGTCAAGAACCATGTCTCATTTGTTTTGTACCTTTTCCTGCTTTTAATACAGATTTCTGTATACATTAGGTGTTCAATAAACGTTTAGCAACTGCAAAGAGTAAGTGTCTAATCATATTAATTAATTAAGTTCTTAACTAAATCTCCTTCCCCACAAAAAAAGACTCTCTTGTCCTAAAGAAGCACAGTTTGGTTTAAATAACAAAATTAAAGTTAAAAATAACTACTCTTACAGTTTTCTTTTTTCTGTAGAGATGGGGGTCTTGCTATGTTGCCCAGGCTAGTCTTGAACTCCTGGGTTCAAGCAATCCTCCCACCTTGTCTCCCAAAGTACTGGAATTACAGGCATGAACCACCACGCCCAGGAAGAAATAACTGTAAGGTATACAATCTCTCATCTGAAAACTTCGGTGCCAGCCGTGTTTCTGAGTTTGTAATAGCCCATTAAGGTCTATGGCATTACCCATAAACATATTGCTAATTCTACAGCAAAAGCAAATTAAAATGAACATTAATTAGAATAAAGACTATCAATACCCTCATATTAATTCAAGTCAGGTTTTTGCCGCCACCTGAGTTTTGGCACCTAACTTATCAAATAACATTTTTGTCAGTTTTCAGAGCTTTTGAAATTTGAAAAATGCAAACAAATTGTGGGCCTAACTAACACATGTAATTCTCACAAGTACCCTAAGAGGCAGGTTCTAGTATCTCCATTTTACAGGTGAGATGACTGAGGTACAGAGAAGTTCACTAACTCGCCCGGTGACCAACACCTATTATGTCTCCTAGCCAGAATTTGAACCCAGGAAACCTAGCTCCAGGCTTGAGATCTTAACAAATATACTCTACAGCCTCTCTCAGAAACCGCTTTACAACAACAGGCATATGGACCAGTGGAACAGGATAGAGATTCCGGAAGCAAAACCTCAATTTCTCCACCAACTCATCTTCGACAAAGCCTCCAACAAGGGAAGAGGAGAGACGGGGGTCTTGGGGAGGGGAGAACCTATTCAATAAATGGTGCTGGGAAAACTGGCTGAACACATGCAGAAGATTGAAACAGGACCCCTATCTACCACCGTACACAAAAATCAACTCTAAATGGATCAAAGACCTAAACATAAATAAAACCTCAAACTATAAGAATGTTAGAAAACACAGGAAACACTCTTACAGAAATCGGAGTAGGCAACCAATTCCTGATCAAAACCCCAGATGTCCATGCCATAAGGGATAAGATAGACAAGTGGGACCTCATTAAACTGAAATGCTTCTGCAAAGCAAAAGAAACCAACAAGAGAGTAGGGAGACAGCCTACAGAATAGGAAAAAATATTTGCCAACTATATATCTGACAAAGGCCTAACATCCAGGATCTACAGGGAACTCAAATGTGCCAAAAGGAAAAAAAACAAACAATCCCATTTAAAAAGTGGGCAAAAGACACGAATAGACACTTCTCTAAAGAAGATATATGGGCAGCCCAACAGACACATGAAAAAGTGCTCAGCCTCACTAATCATCAGAGAAATGCAAATCAAAACCACACTGAGATACCACCTAATCCCAATAAGAATGGCCATCATTAATAAACCAAACAACAACAGATGCTGGCAAGGATGCAGAGAAAAGGGAATGCATTTCCCACTGCTGGTGGGAATGCAAACTAGTTTAACCTCTATGGAAAACAGTGTGGCAGTTTCTAAAAGAACCAAAAATTGGCCTTCCTTATGACCCAGCAATCGCCCTACTGGGAATATACCCAGAGGAACTCAAATCATTCTACAAAAAAGATACCTGCATGCACATGTCTATTGCAGCATTATTCACAATAGCAAAAACACGGAAACAACTGTGCTGCCCATCAAAACTGGACTGGATATAAAAAAATGTGGTACAGCCAGGCTTGGTGGCTCAGCCTGTAATCCCAGCACTTTGGGAGGCCGAAGAGAATGGATTGCCTGAGTCCACAGGTTCGAGACCAGTCTGGGCAACTTGGCAAGACCTCGTCTCTACAATAAAATAAAATAAAATAAAATAAAATAAAATAAAATAAAATAAAATAAAATAAAAAATTAGCCGGGTGTGGTAGTGCATGCCTGTAGTTCTGGCTACTTGGAAGACTGAAGCAGAAGGATCGCCGGAGCCCAGCATGTTAACACTGGGGTGGCCAAGAGTGTGCCACTGCACTCCAGCCTGGGCAACAGAGTGAGATTCCGACTCAAAAAAAAAAAATATGGTACATATACATGATGAAATATTACACAGCCATAAAGAAGGACAAACTTATGGACTTCGCAGCAACTTGGATAGATTTAGAGTCTATCATACTCAGTGATCTAGCACAGAAACAAAGAACTGAGTACCACATGTTTTTACTCATAAGCACTCTCTGAACATTTACCATAATGCTATAAGAAGGGATTGGTAGTAGTGGGATACTGCCAGGGTGAGTGGGGGCACATAACATCAAAAAGGGTACCAGATCTCAAACCAGGCAAAGTGGGGACCAAAGGTAGGCCCAAACTTTACCTGTACGATGTCCACTTGTATACCAAATCCTGAATTGTACCCCACATCTTTAAAATAAAATATAAAAAAATTAAAAAAGAAACTGCTTCAGAACACCAAACACGTGAAAGTAAAACAGTATTAAATGATCTAGATATCCAAAAAAATAATAGGAGAAACATCACAAGGCAGCATCATTTATTATTCAATAACTATTTATAGAGTGCATACCATGTGCCAGGTGCTCAGAATACAACGATGAGCAAACCAGAAGAGGTCTAGGTCGCCTTCATGGAGCCAGTGGCCAGTGAAGAGATGATCAGGCATCACATAAACATAATTATGATACAACAGGGCAAGTTTATGACTGCAGTTCACCTTCAGAGAAGGAGGAGATCAAGTTCAGTGGGGAATGATGTAATAGGACCTGAGATTTGATCTAGTATTGGAATTTGACATGACAGAAAAGAAAGACATGGCATCCATCCGACAAGCACCTATTGTGTACCTACTCCATGCTGGGAATAATGTTAATACAAAAGTTCCAAACTGGGGAAAATCAGTTTAAACCAACAGAGATTTGTGTAAGAGAATAATAAGGACGTGTGGGACTGCAGGTCAGGGTCAAATCCTGGTAGATCCTTGCTCAAGTGCTCAGTCAAGGAGTGGGAACTGACCCTGCAGGTGCCACTGCAGGTTATTTCCCCACAATATTGGAACTCACTCCTTTGGAATGTCAATAATCATCTGCATTCTTATCTGGGACCAATTAGACCTCAAAGCCAATTGCTTTCGTGCAAAGGCTTAGGGCAATAAAATTCATTTAAGCCTCAAGAAACAGGGTAGCCCTAATCTCTCAAGTAATAGAAAGTATAACAATTTGAAAACGTTGAGAGGAAACAGTTAACTAAGGGGAAATGTCAAACCCCTCTAAAATGCAAAAGGCCATTTCTAATACCTAAGTTATTCCTTTATACACAAATGAAGCTTCTAACCTTCCGAAGGAAACGTATTTCTAAGAGAAAACAAAGAATCATTCCCTGAAAAGCAAATTATTAAGCTGAACAATATTCTAATTTTTAATAAAGTTGATGACAACTTATCTTGCAGCACAAGTGACAATATGACAGTGCAAAGTAAACTGCTTTTTAACATTCTCATCTCAGTGTTCCCATTCCCCCACTCTCTTACCTAAACAGAGTAGAAAAACTGAATTACATATTTATTTAATACATTTATCAAAGGTTTTTATCCTCAGGTATAAACGTAAATGACTGAGTAGGTAGATATTCTATTTATCCTCTGAAAAACTTTTGTTAATTTTCACTTTCTACGTCTTTTTTATTTTTTTTCAACCAATGACCTTCCACAGAAAAGATTTCAGTGTCTTCCCTTTGTTCTAAGAATCAAACTCAAATTCTTCTCAGGACCTCCAAGTCCTCTTTATTTTTTGTCGGACTCCCTCTAGGTTCTCTAACATTTTCTTTAACCACTATCCCTCCCCCTCCAGCTCATTAGGATCCAGCTATACTGGCTTTCTTTCTGTTCTTCAAAACCCCAAGTCTGCTTTCCTCCCTCAAGGCTTTGACTTACCCTTCTCCCTACAAGAATGTTCTCTGCGAGCCAGGTGTGGTGACTCATGCCTGTAATCCCAGCACTTTGGGAGGCCGAGGCAGAAGGATTTTTTGAGCCCAGTAGCTCGAGACCAGCCTGGGCAACATAGCAAGGACTCGTCTCTACAAAAAAATAAAATTATGGTGGTGCATGCCTACAGTCCCAATTACTTGAGAGGCTAAGGCAAAAGGATCACCTGAGCCCAGAAGGTCAAACCTGCAGTAAGACATGATGGTGCCACTGCACTCCAGCCTGGGTGACAGAGTAAGGCCCCAACTCAAAAAAAAAAGAATATTCTCTGTTTTCTGGGAAATGTTCTCCCAGATCTTGACAAGGAGGCCTTTCCTGACCTTGCTAAAGTAGGCCCTTTCCAATTATTTATATCACACCCTCCTACTTATTTTCTTCGTTGTTCTTACTATAATCTGTAAGGATCTTCTTCATTTGTTTACTTGTTTATTGTCTATATTCTCTGGTAGGATGTTCATGATACTGCACAAGAGCAAGGATCATGCCTTACAAGGTTTATTACTGTAATAATAAACACACAGGGCCTCGGTACACAGAAGGTACCAACAGATTTTGTAAAAGGAATTACTAAATGAATGATACTTTAAAACCTGATTATTATGAATATCAGTAACTTGAGAAAGTCATTTTTCTAAGTTCAAGATGTGTTCTCTATTCTCCATAGTCTTTCCACATTTTCTAAAATCTGATTTCTAACAAATTATTGTATTATTTCACAGCAATAAAAATACATCAGTTTCAATCAATGGATTTAAGAAAAAACTACTTTGAAGAGCTTTTAGTTTATCAAACATCAATAAAAATCAAACCACTTAAATATTTGTCAGTCTCATTTTACTACTGCAAGTCAAATTACATGAAGAAACATAATTTTTGTTGTTGTTGTTGTTGTTGTTGAGATGATGCGGTCTCCTTATGTTGCTCAGGCTGGTCTCGAACTGCTGGGCTCAAGCGATTCTCTGCCTCGGCCTCCCAAAGTGTTGGGATTCCAGGCGTGAGCATTTTTACATAATTTAAAATGTAAAGAAAATGAGAAAGAAGATAATCCAATAGCAAACTGCAGTTATGTTTAGTAGCATTGGAAATATCCAGTCTGATAACCTCTAGGTGTACCAGGTGGGTGATGAAATACATATTAAGTCATACTTAAGATCCAGAGCCAAATACTTATGGTTAACTCACATCCACCTTTATCCTTTTTTCCTGGCAAACATAAATAGTATTACAATACAATCTTATCTTAGACTTAATGTCAATAATAATCACAAACAGAAATATGTAAAAAATGATATCAACACTTTTCCTTTAAACAGCTGCAAGTCTATAGGTCTTTTGAGAATCAGTTGCCAAGAAAATTACAGGTTTAGAAAGGTGGGCCCATTAAGATAAGTACCCTTTCCCTACTACATTCTACTTTTTAATAAACTAAACTCGGGAATTTACCAAATGAGTGGGGAAACTACTACAACTTATCTGGAAGTTATTGATAATCAATAGCATTAACTGTTCTTGTGAAAACTACTTTCTTCAGAACATCAGCTACACCCTGTACAGTCACACTACACTTTTTAAAGTGCATTCATTAATAGACATTTCTCAGAAGAAGACATACAAGCAGCCAAGAGATACATGAAAAAATGCTCAGCCTCACTAATCATAAAAGAGATACAAATAAAAACCACACTGAGATACCACTTAACCCCAGTCAGGAAGGCAATCATCAATAACTCAAAAACAACAGATGCTGGAGAGGATGTGGGGAAAAGGGAACACGTCTACACTGTTGGTGGGAGTGTAAACTAGTACAACCTCTGTGGAAAACAGTGTGATGATTTCTAAAAAATCTGAAAATTGGCCTTCCATACAACCCAGTAGTCCCCCTTCTGGGAATATACCCAAGGTACTCAAATAACTCTATAAAAAAGATACCTGCACACACATATTTATTGCAGCCTTATTCACAACAGCAAAAACATGGAACAACCGTGCTGCCCACTGAAAGTGGACTGGATAAAGAAAATGTGGTACATTTACACGATGGAATATTATGCAGTCATAAAGAAGGACAAAATTATGAACTCTGCAGCAACCTGGATGAAATTAGAGTCCGTAATACTTAGTGACCTAACACAGAAACATGAAAAAATGAAAAGAACTGTGTACCACACGTACTCACTCAAAAGTGGACCCTGAACATTTATCATAATACTATAAGAAAGGAATTGGCAGTAGTGGGATACTGCCAGGGGAGGGGGGACACATAACATCAGTAAGGGCACCCACACTTTACCTGGACAATGACCACATATGTACCTAACCCTGAATTGTACCCCACATTTTAAAAATCAAATAAATAAATAAAATAAAGTACATTTATTAAAAATGACAGATTAAAAACATTGAGCAAGTGAGGCTCTTATCTATCTTAAAAATGTCTAATTTGATGTTGCAGCAACACCTACCCTTATTATCTCACTGCCATAAGAAGTGCTACCAGGACAGTGAAATCTAGTCATTATCTTCATTCACAACTTGGTTTCTTCTGAGATTGCTGCCACTTAGTGCACACTGTGTCAGTGGCAACACCTGATCACACATCAAGCAAACAATTCTGCCTGTTAAGTATAGGGCTATTAATAAGCTCTTACAGTTAAGGGAGCTAAGATTTTTAGAAGTAACGTGACGTCACAACTGCTGGATTATTTCATTTTTCTCGGTTTTCAAATTTAAGCACTAGATACAACCTATCTTCAAAAACACAGCTGCATACGTCAGCATGTGTTTGTTCACTGGTGTTTGTCTCCACTTTCCACTTCTCCATTCAATTTTCTTCACACACTAATCGCAGCATGGAAGTGAGCAAATGAACCTCTGCATGGAGCTAACATCACAAGTGAATGGAGAGAAAGTGATATTGCTAAGAGCAATCTTTTTTTCTAACTACGTGGTTTTTAAATGCTGCTTTTGGAGGATTTATACACATGAGATCTACTGTAAGAAATTGTGGCTTCTTAAAAAAAGGCAGGTGCCCTCCAGAGGCAGATTTAAATCCCAGAGTCTTAGTTCCCATTCATTGTGCTCAGTAACCAGTCTATGCTAACTTCAGCGACTTCATCCCAAAGCCCTAAAGTCCTCTGACAACATTAAAACAATGAGCACTCTAGTTACAGATGGAGCCAGGCATCACAAGTCCCACCAATCTTGTCTTTCAGGCCTACTCAGCAGCTGGGGAAGAATCCGATTTGAGACCATGTACGAAGATTGCATACAAACATTGTACATACATTAACTGGCTATGATTCTTGGGCTAAGTTACTGAAACCCAGAAAGAAACTTTAAAGTCCCCTGGTTGATATTTACCAAGGATATTTAGTAAAAGAATGATT
>CAUYQG010292440.1:0-40467 GCA_963574415.1 Tarsius wallacei
AAGGATGCTCGGGACACTATCTATTTCTTAGACTCCAGCTCATGATTTTTTTAGAACAGGAATCTGCAAGCTTTAAGACCAGATGTTAAATGTTCTAGGCTTACGGGTCACACAGTCTCTGTTATAACTGCTTAACTCTGCTGTTGTGACCTGAAAGTAGCCAGATGATATGGAAGGGAAGAGCATGGATGTTTTCCAAATAAAACAGATGGAGGGCCGGTTTGCTGACACCCATTTAAGAACATGAATTCGTTTGGAAAGAAGTCAAATTCTGCAACATAGGAAGACTGGATTCATTTGTGGAAGCGACCTTATTAAGGGAGAAGAGGACTAAACTCCTACAGTTTGAAACTTAGAAAGGAAAAAAAAAAAGAAGAGAAAGAAATGAAATACCAACAATACATCCCTTCTCCTCCCCATCACCACACACAATACCAAAGTTGGCCACAGTCCAACTAGAACATGGGAAAAAATGGTGTTTAACTTCACTGGAACATATTTGACCCTGAATTATTTAAATTTATACTGTACTGCCTTTCTGGGTCCTATATACAACTTTCTCAGATAATGAATGAAAATTGACCTGTTGGCTCCTTTGGCTTGGATCCAATATGAAGAATACTAACAACAAATACAGTCCAACGTTTCATTGCTTTCCGTAAGTGTTTTCCTCAGTGGAGAAAATGGTAAGAAGTGCTTAGAGGAAGTTCATCAATTTCTGAAAAATAGTAGCAGTGATTAAGGAAACCCAAATCATTTATAAATGCTTTCTAGCTCTCGTCGTTTTTATTTATCATGGGAAATGAGGGGTTTATGTCAGAAGTGAAAATTGTGTATATTCAAGATTTTGTACTGGTCTTTAAAGGCAACCAAATTTATAAGATTCTGGAGGTCAGGGGGTAGAGAGACTTTACCAAATAAAATCCCTCATGGGGAAGGGACAGAGAGAATTTGAAATAAAAATATTATAAAATTATTTCAAAAGCAGACAAAAAGATTTATCGTGTTCAAAGTATGAACCATAGAAAGTAAAGCTTTAAAAAATCTTAGTCAGCTAGAACATGACTTAAAAGAAACTGAAAATTATGGTTGTCTATTATGTGATCTTGAAGCATATTCCGGCAGTATAAATGTTGAGAAAACAGGAATTTCTCATGTTAGTTTATTTTTAAAAATTTTTTTTAATTATAAAGATGTGGGGTACTATTCAGGGTTAGGTATACAAACATTGATTATGCGGGTACCCTTATTGATGAGGTATGCCCCTCCCTCTCCTAGCAGTTTCCCTCAACTGCCAATCCCACCCCCACCCTGCCCCCCCGCCCCTGACAATTTCCCACTACTGCCAATCCCTTTCTTAAAGTATTATAATTGTTCAAGGTCTGCTTATGAGTGAGAACATATGGTACTCTGTTCTTTGTTGGTGATATTTATTTTTATTCCATCGTGATCTGAGAAAATGTATGGTGTTATTTCAATCTTTTGAAATTTGTTCTTGCTTGATCTATGTCCAAGAATGTGATCAATCTTGGACTATATTCCATGCACTGAGAAGAATGTATACTCTGTAGAAGTTTGATGGAATGCTCTGTAAATGTCTATTAAATTCATTTGATGGAGCATCAAGTTAAGGTCCCAGATGTTGGTTTGTTTTGTTTTGTTTTCTCAATGGTCTATCTAAAGCTGTTAGTGGGGTGTTTAGATATCTAACTATGATTGTGTGTCAATGTCCTTTCTTAGATTACTTAGTAGTTGTCTTATAAAATCTGGTGCTCCTGTGATGGTTGCATGTAAGTTTAAAATGGATATTTCTTGCTTGTGGATTGAGTTTTTTATCATTATATAGTGTCCTTCTGTGTTCTTTTTAACTTTTGATGGTTTGAAGTCTGCTTTGTTCGATGTCAGAGTAGTTACTCCTGCTTTTTTCTGTTTCCATTTGCCTGAAAGACTATTTTCCATAGCCCAACTTTGAGCCTGTGGGTGTCCTTTGCTGTGAGATGAGTTTTCTGGTGGCAGCAGACTGTTGGGTCATGATTCTTTATCCAGTTTGTCATTCTATGTTTCTCAGTATCCTGTAGATTCATGTTCAAATTGATTATTGAAATGTGAGAGTTTATCCCTCTCATAGGGCTCTTAGGTGGTTGCTTTGTTTCCTTTTTACTTTTTTATTTATACATGTGTGCATTTTTAATTTTGTGAGTGCTGTGTGTGTTCTGTTGACTCTGTGCTTGCCTGTACTTTTGTGATGTATAAAGCTGTTCTTGTTTTATTCCGTGTTCAATACCGTCTTAAGAGTCTCCTGAAGGACTGATATGGAGAGAGAATATTCTCTTAGAGATTAGATGTGTGGAAAGGATTTTAGTTCTCCATCACTGATGAAGTTTAGCTTGATGGGGTAGAAAATTCTTGACTGGAATTGTTTATCTTTAAGAATGTTAAGGTTTGGACTCCAGTCCCTTCTTGCTTGTAGTGTTTCTGCAGATAAGTCTGGAGCAATTCTGATGAGTCTTCCCCTGGTAGGTAGTCTGACTTTTCTCTCTTGCTGCCTTTAGGATTTTTTCTTTCATGTTTACTTTGGAGAGGCAGATTACCATGTGTCTTGGGGTTGGTCTTCTCATGTGATACCTTGCAGAAGTTCTCTGAATCTTTTGTGCTTGAATGGTTGCTTCCCTAGCAAGTTGTGGCAAGTTTTCTTGGATGACACCTAATGAAATATGTGATCTATGGTGTTCTCAGTTTTCCTTTCTACTTCAGGGATACCATTCAGGCATATATTTGGCTTCTTCACGTAGACCCACATATCTGGGAGGCTTTGCTCCTTCTTTTTGAACTTTATTTTTCTATGTATTTGACAGACTCAGTTAATTCCATATTTTCATCTGTCCTCTGTTTGGTTGATCCTGCTCCCTACATTTTACTTTGTTTTTAATTTCCTGAATGAAGTTCTTCATTTCCATTATTTCAGAATAGGCTTTTCTGAAATTGGCCAACTTCATTTTTACTTTTGGTATGACTTTGGTGAGTTTTGCTTCTAATTCCTCTTGGCTCTCTCTTTTCATTTTAGCCATTCAATCTCCAATTTCTGTAATTGTCATCTAGGACAGGTTATTCAGAGGGATTTCCATTGTTTGTGCTCTGATAGCTGCTTTTTGGGGTGCTTTTTTAGTACTCTGAGGGTTGTCTCTTTTTTGTTGTTGTTGATTTTCTCTTGTTTGTAATGGGCTTGTCTTCCCCCTCTGTAATTCTTTTTAGTTTTATTGCTCTGAAGCTAGTTACTGATCCTCTGTTCTATGGCTCTATTCTAGGGCTCTTTCTGTGGTTCAATATAGGTCACTCCATGAGAGAGGGAGGAGCATTTACTTCTTGCTCCACCCTGTGGAGTTTTCTCCACTATGGCAGCCCTTGCTGCTAGCACTCTTCAGAGAGTGGGTTGGGGGCTGTTCCCCCACATCTGCTGTCTGTAGCTTGTAGCCTTCCCACCAAGAAACCTTTCATGTATCTTTTGTGTCATTCCCTCCCTGTTCAAGTCTACACTCTCCTTTTGACTCTGACCCAGAGCAAGTTTTTTTTTTTCATTCCACTTGGAGTCCAGTTGCCTGCCACTGTGCCCTGACCAGGACTCCTTCTGCATGGGACCAACAACTCATGCATGGCTGAGAGAGGGTGAACAAACCCAAAGCATCTTTGGTACACTCACCAACACTTATCACTGGGCAAGGCTTCAGTTTCTATGACAGCCTGGCACATGGCAGGAGATGGGGAGCTAGGATTCCCACATCTGTTGTTGTTTTCTTGTCTCTGTGTGTTCAAAGAGAACTTTGCTGGGTGCAGAGTGCTTCACCCATCCAAAAGTGTTTGCAGTGTCTCTGATTATCAGTGGCTTGTTTCCTACTCTCTGCCTTGCTAGGAGAGAGAAATCTCTAGAGGTAATATATCTTTAAATGTATTATAGCCGATGGAAAGGGCTTTTTTTTCTATTGAGATATCATTTATAATGCTAATAGAATTGGATTTAAATTATAGTTATTGTTATATTTAGCTTTTTTGATTCATTTGGGCCAAAATGTCATGTAAATTTATTGTTAACTAAGATCACTATTGAAAACACAGTTTCTAGTGCTTTCAACAATCCATGAAAGGTAAAATTCAATATACCAATTGGAAATGATAAAAATTATAAAATTTCTCAGTCATTCATGTTGCAAATCATTTAAAAAATTTAAAAAATATGATTGGGAAGGACTTTCACTATTTACATTATGCATATTAGTATTTGTTGCCATATTTTGAAGATAATAACTACTGTATATCTTTGCAATAAAAAGTTTGAGAAGAGATAAACAACAGAAAATGTTTATTCCTCCTTGGGATTCTTATTTTTCTTGGTAATATCCAGGGGTGGTTTTTCTAGTACATTTAGATTATTTGATTCTTATGGAAATTCATGAAGGAAATTATAATTTAGAAAAAAATTTTGCTTTTATAGTGTATTCTGTTGTGCAAAATCACAAATACTCTATTAACTATATGCCTTTTCTCTTATGTTTTTAATATCTTTTCCTTTATTGGCTTTTTCCACTCAACCCGTAATCATGATCAAGATTTTCTCATTCTAGAGCAATTACACAAAACCAAGCACCCACTTCATCTCACATCTACTCCTTCGCTCTTTTCTCCTTTGACCCTGTGTCACTCTCACTATCACACAGTATGTTGCCATCTTATATATTTTTATATCGTAAGACTATGCAATGATGTCTAACTGAACTTTAGGTTGACTGATCTCTCTACGCTGTTCATTTCTGCTAATTGGCATGAACTTGCAAATAAACAAAGGTAGTGATACAATTAACCAAAGTTTCCTATAAAATTAGCAAAAGTTTTAGATGAGTTTTCTGAGTTTTAAAAAGCTTTATAGTTATTGGAATGGAAAAGAGCAATTTCAGGTTCGTTATTAGTAACCCTCATAGAACAATGTATTTTCCTTTATCAGAAATTATCAAACTGAAATTTAAAATATTTTGCAAAATCTTTTGTTTAATATCAGTCTCTTCAGGTAGCAGGAGAGCTTTAGGAGAACAAGAAAACTGTTCATGTTGTTTACTCATCTTTCTAGAATCTAACAATGCCCTAGGACTTGACTGAAAACTCCTGGAGGACAAGGACATTTTCTGGTACCCAGTAGAAGTTTAACAACCACATGGCGAATGAATGAATGAAGGAATGAGTGAACATACTGAACAGTTTCAGTAGCTCAAAATAATAAAATTCCAAATGAACTTATGAAGGAATATTCAGTATATTTCGTAATTAAATTAAATGTTGCACATGTAATTTAGAAAGCTTTCAAATAATTATTGTGAAGTGAAAAACATCTTATTCTTGAAATTAATTCATTTATGAATATATTAATATATCCTAATACATTTTGTTGGGTCATTTGCAGATAATATATCCAAAAGCTTTAATGTGGATGGCTTTTCAAGGGACTGTTCAAGCTTTTCCTTCCTTCACTCCTGAACACTAAAAGCTGAAGAATACCAACCACACCCATCATTTTTCATGCTTCAGAAAAACCCAGTAAGTTGCACCAAATGACATGGGATACTTCTTTTAGGGTGATAAATAAATACTTTTGCTCTTTGTCTTAGAGTTATATGAAACCATGTAAGAGAATGACAAGATTTATTCTGAATCTCTAAATTTAAGCAGCCAGTTTTCCATATTTCAGGCTATTTCATCACATGGAGATCTGTGAGCTTATAACAGTGAAAAAGAGTGGACTTCTTGCTATAGAATACCATTATTTTGCCACAGTTTTGTTAGGATTTCTATGAAGTTCCCTTGTATAGAAAAATGCATAGACACTAATTAATGTATTTTCAAAAGCTGTATTCCACTCTTAGTGCAATGCAATTGTCTTAATATCTCTAGTTTGGGACTTTTGTGTTTTATTTTCACGTTTTAAATGCTTATGCTTGTCTTTTTTTAGTATCTCATTTTGAAGGGCATATGCATTTATGAGAATGTGGCTGAATGATGTTCTGAATGTCCAAATATAATTATTTTTTAGTGATACTTAACTTTTTTCATCTTAAATACTTATTTATTCCTCCTAACTGCAACTTTCCATTCTTTGACAAACAGCTCCCAATTTCCCTGCCCTAGCCTCTAGTAACCAGCATTTTACCATCTGCTTCTATAAGTTAAGTTGTTTTAGATCCTACAAATAGCGAGAACATGTAGGTTTTTTTCCCTTTCTAAGACTAGTTTATTTCACTTAGCACTTTAGGTACATCCATGCTGTTGCAAATGAGAGATTTTTCTTCTTTTTGTGGCTGAATAATGTACCATTGTGTTTATAGATCATATTTTCTTTACCCATTCATCTGTTGATGGACACTTGGGTTGATTCCATAGGTTGGCTATTGTGAATATTGTGCCACAATGAATATGGGAGTGTAGACATCTCCTTCAACATGATTTCTGGGTCATATGCAATTCTGTTTCTATGTTTTGAGGAACTTTCACACTGTTTTCCCTCATAATGGCTATACTAACATTCTTACCGACAATGTGCAAGGGTTTCCTTTTCTCCACATTCTTTCCAATATTTGTCATCTTTCTCTTTTCAATAACTGCCATTGATAAGGTGAGGTAATAGTTCTTTGTGGTATGATTTTCATTTTCCTAATGATTAGTGATACTGAACATTTTTTTCATGCTTGGTAGAAATGTTTGGTTGAGGTTTGCCTCCTCTTGTGGGCAGAGCCTTGGGGAGACTTTGTGCTGAGGTTGCTTTGATGCTGCTTTTGAGGCTGCGATGAGCCAATGCTTGAAAGCCTGGATGGTGCACATCTACCCCTGAGCTTTGCTAAAAAGTGCTGGGGCAGCTATTTCTCTCCCTAGAGCAGAGTTTGGGGGATAGTCTTGAGGTGGACTTTGAGGCTGATGTGGAAGTTGGCCATCTAGGGACTCAAGCCACATTTAACTTTTTGCAGTGCTCCTGGGAGGCACCTGCTCAATTTTGGTGGTGGACTGTGCTGCTGGATGCCTCCGCTGGCAGGAAAGCACCAAAATCTGTGTGTTGGTCACTGTGAGCAGTGCTCCCTTTCTTGGTTTCTGTCTGACATCCTGCATTTATGCTGTTTTCCCTTGAAATAAGATTGGAATGAGCTGCAGCATCTTGGAACATATAGGAGTTTGGATGTTAGTTTTGGGCTCTCATGTTCTACTGCAGGCCTAAGGGATTCTCTCTGTGTGGCCCTGTGCCCACTTGGAGGAGGAGGAGGATCAACACAGTCAACCTGAGCCCATTTCTCTTACCCTTCTGCAGCTGCTTTTATTCGGTTCTGTGGTCCATTTGGGTGTCTCAGGCTTATTCCCAAATTTGGGATTTTCCTTTGTATTTATTCATTTGTTTTAAAGATCTGGGATACAATTCAGGGTTAGGTATACACACGGTCATTGTGCAGGTAAAGTTTGGGCCTCACGTTCGTCCCCACTTCACCTGGTTTGAGATTAGGTACGCTTATTGATGAAGTGTGCCCCCCATCCCCTGGCACTTTCCCACTACTGCCAATCCCTTTCTTATAGTACTATGATGATTGTTCAGGGTCTGCTTAAGTGAGAACATGTGGTACTCAGTTCTTTGTTTCTGTGATAGATCACTGAGTACTGTAGACTCTAAGTCCATCCAAGTTGCTGTGAAGTTCATAATTTTTTTCCTTCTTCTTGTCTGTATAATATTCCATCATGAATATGTACCACATTTTTTAATACAGTCCACTTTTGATGGGCAGCATGGTTGGTTCCATGTTTTTGCTATTGTGAATAATGCTGCAATAAACATGCCTGTGCAGATGTCTTTTTCCTAGAGTGATCTGAGTTCCTCCAGGTATATTCCCAGAAAGGGGATTGTGAGGTCATATGGAAAGTTGATTTTTAGATCTTTTAGGAATCAGCACACTGATTCCACAGAGGTTGTACGAGTTTACACTCCCACCAACAGTGTAGAGTGTTCCCTTTTCCCTACATCCTCTACAGCATCTATTGTTTTTGAGTTCTTGATGATGGCCACCCTGACTGGAGTTAGGTGGTATCTCAGGGTGATTTTAATTTGCATTTCTTTGATAATTAGTGAGGCTGAACTTTTTTTTTAATGTGTCTGTTGGTTGCTCATATGTCTTCTTTTGAGAACTGTCTATTCATATCTTTTTTTTTTGAGTTGGAGTCTCACTCTGTTGCCCAGAGTGGAGTGCAGTGGCATGCTCCGGCCATTGCAGCCTCAACCTGCTGGGCTCCAGTGATCCTTCTGCCGCAGTCTTCCAAGTAGCTGGAACTATAGGCGTGTGCTACCACACACAGCTAATTTTTGGTTTATTGTAGAAATGAGTTCTCACCAAGTTGCCCATGCTGGTCTCGAACCCGCTCACTCAGGCAATCCACTCGCCTCAGTCTCCCAAAGTGCTGGGATTACAGGCTAAGCCACCAAGCCCAGTCTATTCAAATCTTTTGCCCACTTTTTAATAGGGCTGGTTTTTTTTTTTTTCCCCAACACATTTGAGTTCCTAGTGGATCCTAGATGTTAAGCCTTTGTCAGATATACAGTTGACAAATATTTTTTCCCATTCTGTGGGCTGTCTCCCCACTCTCTTGATGGTTTCTTTTGCTTTGCAGATGCTTTTCAGTTTGATGAGGTCTCAGCTGTCTATCTTATCTCATAAGGCATGGTCATTTGGGTTTTGATTAGGAATTGGCTGCCAGTTCTAATTTCCACAAGGGTGTTTCCTGCATTTTCTAAGGTTTTACATTTAGGCCTTTGACCAATTTAGAATTGACTTTTGTGTATGGTCTTGTTTTAATCTTCTGCATGTAGTCAGTCAGTTTTCCCAGAACCATTTACTGAGTAAGTTCTCCTCTCCCTAGTGGTTGTTAGTGGAGGCTTTGTCAAAGATGAGTTGGTAGAGAAATTGAGGTTTTACTTCTGAAATCTCTATTCTATTCCAATGGTCTATATGCCTGTTCTTGTACCAATACCAGGATGTTTTGATTATTGTGCCTTACTATAAAGTTTCAAGTCTGGAAGTGAGATACCTCACACTTTATTTTGCTAAGGATTGTTTTGGCTATTTGTTGTCATTTATGTTTTCATATGAATTTCTGTATTGTTTCCAGGTATGAGAAGAATGATGCTGGTAATTTAATGGGTATTGCGTTAAATCTGTAGATTGTCTATGGTAGGCCGGACATCTTAACAATGTTGATTCTTCCAATCCATGAGCATGGAATATTTTTCAATTTGTTTATGTCATCTTTAATTTCCTTGAGCAGTGTTTTGTAGTTTTCATTGTAAAAGTCTTTCACTTCTCTGGTTAGGAAGATACTGAGTTATTTCTTTTGTTGTTGTTGTTGCTATGGTGAATGGGATTGTGCTTTTTATTTAGTTCTCTGCCTGTTTGTTGTTGGTGTATAAGAATGTAACCATCTTTTGTACATTGACTTTGTGTCCTGAAACTTTGCCAAAGTCCTTCATCAGTGCAAAAAATTTTTTGACAGATTCTCTAGGATTTTCAAGGTGTAGAATCATATTGTCAGCAAAGAAGGACTGACTTTATCCTTTCCTATTTGAATACTCTTGATCTCCTTCTCTTGTCTAATTGCTCTAGCTAGGACTCCCAACACTGTGTTAAACAGGAGGGGTGAAAATGGGTAGTCTTGTCTTGTTCCAGTTTTCAGGAGAAATGCTTCCAATTTTTGTCTGTTTAGCAATATGTTGGTTGTGAGTTTATTGTAAATGGCTCTCATTATTTTGATGTATGTTCCCTCAGTGCTTAGGTGTTCAAGAGTTTTTATCAAGAATGGATGCTGGATTTTATTGAAAGCTTTTTCAGTGTCTAATAATATAGTCATGTGGTTCCTATTTTTACATCTGTTGATGTGTTTAATTACATTTATGGTCTTGAAAATGTTGAACCAGTCCTGCCTCTTGGAGATGAAGCCTACTTGGTCATGGTGAATGATTTTTGAGATGTGTTATTGGATCCAACTTGTTAGAATCTTGTTGAGGATTTTTGCATCTATGCTCATCAGGAATATTGACCTGTAGTTTTCTTTCTTTGTTGGATCTTTACCCAGTTTGGGAATCAGTGTGATGTTAGCTTCATAAAATGATTTGGAGACAGTTCCATCTTTCTCGATTGCTTGGAATACTTTCAGTAGGATTCGTATCAGCTCCTTCTTGTGTGTTTTGCAGAACTCTGCTGGAAAGCCACTGGTCCAGGACTTCTTTTCTATGGGTAGTGTTCTTATGATGGAGTCGATTTCCTGGGTTGTTACTGTTCTATTTAGGGTCTCAATTTCTTCTGTTTCAAACTTGGAAGGCTGTGTGATGTCAGAAAGTCTTCCATTTCATTTAGATTTTCGAGTTTGCTTCCATACTGATGTGTATAATAATCTCTGATAATTTTTTGTATTTCTTCAGGTTCCATTGTGATTTGATCTTTTGCATTTCTGATTGAGTTTATTGGGTCTTTTTCTCTTTTTCTTGGTCAATCTGGCTAGGGATCTGTCAATCTTATTTAGCCTTTCAAAGAACGACTTTTTGTTTTGTTGATTTTTTTCTATGATATTTTTGTCTTCTACGTTCTACATTTGAGTTTTTACTTTGGTGATCTGGATTCTTCTGTTAAAGTTAGGGCTTTGTTGGTCTTGTCTTTCCAGCTCCCTTAGGTGATTTGTTAGGCTGTTAGTTTGTGATCTTTCCATTTTCTTGATGTAGGTTCTTAAAGAAATGAATTCCCCTCTCAGTACTGATTTCATGGCATCCCAGAGGTTTTGGTAAGATTTGTCTTTATTTTCATTTGTTTCCAGAAGTCTTTTAATTTGTGCTTTGATTTCTGTGTTCATCCAGGAGTTGTGCAGTTTAGTGTCCATATCTTTGTGGGTTTGGGGTAGCTTTGTTTGTGTTGATATTTATTTTTATTCCACTGTGGTCTAAGAAGGTGCATGGCAATAATTTGTTTATGCTTGATTAATGGTCTAGGATCTGGTTAGTGTTGGAGTACATTCCATGTGGTGATGAGTAGAATGTATACTCTGTGGTTGTTTGGTGGAGTGTTCTGTAGGTATTTATTATGTCCATTTGGGAAAACATCAAGCTGAGGTTCTGGATCTCTGTTAAATTTTTGCCTTGATGATCTATCTAGGATTTTTAGTGGGGTATTTAAGTCCCCAATTATGATAGTGTTAGAGTCAATATCTCTTTTTTGTTTACCTAGAAGCTGCTTTGTAAAGGTAGGTACTTCTATGTTGGCTGCCTACATGTTTAGGATGGATATTTCTTATTAATGGATTGAATCTTTTATCATTATGTAGTGACATTCCATATCTTTTTGAATTTTTGATAGTCCTTAAACTATGTTTTGTGTAATAAGATTACAACACCTGCTTTCTTTTGTGTTCCATTCACCTGAAAATTTGTTTTTCATCCTCTTACTTTGAGTCTGTGTGTGTTCATTTCGGTAAGATGAGTCTCTTGGAGACAGCATATTGTTGTGTCATGTATTTTTTATCCAGCTTGCCATTCCATGTCTTCTCAGTTGTGCATTTAGTCCATTCACTTTCAAGCTAATTATTTATATGACAGAGTTAATCCCTGTCATGAGGTTCTCATAGGGCTTGTTTTTGTTTGTTTTTTTATTTGCTTGATGGTTTTCTTTTGATTGTGGGGTTGATATTTGTGCGTGTATTCAACATTTTCCTGCATTCTTGATAAGAGCATGGACATTCTTTTTTTATTTCTTCTTTGTTTTATACTTTTTAAAGTATTTCTTATAGAGCTGGTCTGGAGGTGGCTCAAACTCTTAGGGACTGAATGTCTGGGAAGGATTTTAACTCTCCATCACTGATGAAGCTTAGCTTAGCTGAAGGAAATTCTTGGTTGGAATTGTTTATCTTTGAGAACGTTGTAGTTTGGACTTCAGTCTCTTTTGGTCTGAGTGATTCTGTAGATAAGTCGCCTGCTATTCTAATTGGTCTTCCCTTATAAGTAGTCTGACTTTTCTCTCTTGCTGCCCTTAGGATTTTTTCTTTTTTACCTACTTTGTGTAAGCTAATTATTTTGTGTCTAGGAGTTGGTTTTCTCATTTGATGTCTTACAGGGGTTCTCTGAATTTCTTGTGTTTGAATGGTCACATCTCTGATGAGGTGAGGGAAGTTTTAATGGATAGTTTTATGGAATGTTTGTTCCAGGGTGGTTTCTGTTTCTCTTTCTTCCTCAGGAATGTCAATTAATTGTAGGTTCAGCCTCTTGATATAATCACACATCTCTTGGATCCTTTGTTCTGTCTTTTAAAGCATCTTTACCATGTTTTTAACAGTTTGCATTAGTTCCAAAATTTGGTCCTCAAGCTCTGAGAGTCTTTCTTCTTCTTGGTTAATTCTGCTTTCTATGCTTGTCAGTTTGTTATTTATTTTGTTTACTGTATTCTTTATTGCTATCATCTTAGTTATTGACTCCTCCATTCTTTCCTCTTATCTCTCCTAATTCCTATTCATTCTCTCTATTAATATATTGATATCTGGGGTTGTAGTTTGAGACCAGTCATTCTGGGGGCTCTTCATTGTTTGAGATATGAAGTCTGTATTCTCAGGTGTTGTCTTCCCTGGGATCTCTATGGGACTTGTGTTCTTCCTTTGATTCTTCTTCATTTGTGATGGTTTTCCTTCCCTTTTATCCCCCTTCTTTAATTCCATTGCTCAGTGATGGGGGGATAGATTTCATTTCTGTTTGCTCAATTCCCCATTCTTTGTTATGTAAATCCTCTGGATTTATTCCATTTTGAAGCAGCACTGGGGATGGGGGTTTGTGCTTTTTGTAGTTTTGAGATTTGATTAATGTTTATTGGGGGAACTGTGGTTTAGAAGCTATTTGTAGATCACAGTATCTACTGACAGGTGTGTGGGTTCCCTGGAATCCACTTTCTATCACCTTAGAATCTGTCCATGCAGTGGGGTTGTATGTATGCCCCCTGAAAGCTAAATGAGATAAGAAAAATGAACAGAATGGTAAAAGGAAGAAGGGAGAAGAATGGAAGATGAAGAGAGAGGAGAAGGAGAAGGAAAACAGGCACATCAGCTAACAAAGAAACAAAAAGAAAAAACAAAAAAATACAGGGAAACAAACAGAAACAACAACAACAAAAAAATCTGATGATACACTCGCCCTCAAAATACGCTAACAGAAAAACAGAAAACACCAAAGAAATAAACAAAAAACAAGGACTAAAACAGAGGGACAAACAAGAGCTTCTTCTATGGCCATTTCTGGAACTTCAGGCTCCTTTTGCCACTACTGGCTGCCGCTGCAGTAGGGATTGGGCTCCAGTCTCCAGCCCCTCCCCTTCACTCTTGATGCAGGCCAATGGATTTGCTCTTAGTGTAGGTTAGACGTCCCACAGTCTCAGATCCAGACTCATCCAACTTGCCACTGCCGCTGCTCCTGATACCAGGTTCCTCACTCAGATCAGATGTGTCCATGCCTGGTCTAGTGTGCGTGTGAGGCATCTGTCTCTTTGTGATTGCTCCTGAAATTTCCTCTTTGGATCAGTGATGGTTGATCCTAGAGGGGTGTGGCGATCACCTTTGGGCCTCAGTTGGAGGCTGAACAGAGTCAGGCAGGTCAGTGCAGGTCTTTGCCCTTTTCTGGGACAGAGAAAATGGCTGCAGTGGTGTCCTTACCAGTGGTGGGGCTCAACTCCAGATTTCCTCACCATGCCCTCTCCACAGTACCCTTTGCTGGTGTCAGCCCACTGTCACAGGTGGTGGCCTGGGCCAGGTGCCAAGAGCTAAGGAGCAGCTGGCCTCTGTTGCCTCCTCCCGATAGATCCCAGAGAATGGCTGATGATCCTTCACACCAAGGGCTCTGATATCAAGGAGTAGTGGATTGCAGTCACCTGTGAAGGGGAGCCCCAGATGCTTGATCCCCATTATCCCCTCAGACAGACTTTTACTGAGTCAGCTGCATGCACTCACTCACTCACTCACTCACTCACTCAGACAGACTGTCTTTATGGACAGGCATCCTTGCAGAGACTTTCACACTACCACTGGACCCATTACCATCTATCCTCTGAAAGCCAATACTTAACTTCTTAAAATCTTGCTTAGAATTTGATTTTAAAAAAATTAGTACACAAACTACCCACAATGTTTAAGTGAAAAGAATGTTCTTTGATTGGCATTATTAGCTATGATTTCCTGAGCCTTGCAATGTTTGCAAAAAACTTTAGAGTAAATGATCTATATCTTAGTATTAGTCTTCATTCATGTTCCCTTCTTGTAATGCCACATTATTGAATACTGGCATATTTTTATTATGAAAAAGTCTCACATTTTATTCATTATGGCAGAGTTTTTATATTGATTTTCTTTTAACCTAGGAAATCAGCGGTATATTGGGCATGTCAGGGAATGTGGTCATACTCAACAACCTGGAAAAAACATTTTAGAGCTTTTCTTGGTTAAATGATTGAAATACATCTATGATAGGAAGACAAAATTTACACTAGCTGCTTGGAATATCTTCTTGAATTATAGTTTCATTAAAAATAGTAACCAAATTGAAGGATAAATTTATCAGTGAAGGAATGTAGCTAGCCTAAGAAAATATGTTGTAGATGTTTCTGTTTTCTTGTTTTGTTTTGCTTTTTGCATGTGTAGGTCATAGTCCAGGATTAAGTAAAGCTGGGTCTGAGAGATATAGGCAATTATGTACCTATCAGCTTTCATAGGAAGTTAACAAATTGCATCCTGCTTGGTGCATTAGTCTTATGTGAATTCAGCTATAATGAGCACACCAATAAGCAACTGGTGGTTTGTAAATATACTAATAAGCTTTAGGATTTAGATCATTAAGCCTTGGACTACTCATTGTACTACTAACCTATCATACATCTCACTTACGATTCCAGTAGAATTCAAGCATCATATCTCTCCTCACGTCTTTCAAACTTGTAAATATTATTTAAATAACAGTTTGTCCTAGATTATTCAAACATGTTTATAGATTATTGCTACCTCAGCCTTAGATATGAAAGCTGCTTTTTATGGAAAATTTATATGTCTAACATACTCAGATGAATATTTGTCCTGAATTACACAGAAAGCTAAGACGAGAACATATAGAAAATGAGATTGGAATAAAGTAAATTGTAAAATCAAAGACTAGTAGATCTCAATGCAAAGTAAAAATGGAAAAAAAAAAACCCACCGGAAATATGGCTTAGGATCAACATGAACTACACATCATTGGTGTCAGCTTAGAACCACTTTTTATTGAAGGCAGCATAATGGACTAGAGAATGTTTCTAACCTGCTGCCAATTGTCCTTGCCACTTGAGGCCATGGCAGTGGCTTTTTCTGATGGAATACCTTCCAGGTAAAATACATTTATTGTATTAATATTAAAATAATTTATTCACTTATTTATTTAAAACTTTAAGCTATTAAAAAAGAAGGGTGGTTACAGTAACTACGGAGAAACAGGAAATATATTTACTCTCCATATGTGAATTATTGCACAATTAAATAAAATGTATGAAACCGTGGTTTCTATTCACTAGAAAACAGATAACGAAGAGCTGAGTTTTTTTAATAGAAGTGAAACATATGCGGTAAACTTCAAATTCAACTTGGTTTTCTGTTTAAGGACACTTTCCAAACCATGGTATAAAGCCTTGAACCTAAACAGTTAGCAGTAGTCTATCTGGGTAAAGAGAAATTGGAACTCAGGGGCCCTGAGGTAGGTGGAATTTGTGGGTCAGGCTTTTAGAGAAGAGGAGGAGGCACAAGGAAGTAGCTCTAAAATCCACCTTGAGTTCATTTGAGATTCTGTCAGAATGCTAAACTGAATATACTTGGGATGAAAATCTTTGAAGCCTAGCAGAAAATACCTATGGGGGAAATACTGATAAATAAGATATTCTGAAGGTCACACAGTCCTTGGAGACACTAGACTTCTCAACAGCAGACTGAAGAGATTTCACTGAACAACACTGATCCCTCAAAAAAGTCACATCTTAGCAACAGGAATACTCTACATATGCTTTAACAAACCTAAGAAACATTGTTAGAGGGTCAAGCAATCTATCACCCAGTTGTCTGTGGGAACAAATAACTTTAAAGAAAGACAAACAAATGCAAACACTCAGCAATGTAACATTCACAGTGTTCTGCCTACAAATAAATACGCAAAGAAGCAAAAAAAAAAAAAAAAAGAAAGAAAGAAAGAAAAAAAACAGAGAAACCCATAAATAGGAGAAAAAAAGCAGTTGCTAAAATTAGTTACAGAAATTTTGAAACTGTTAGGATTATCAGGCAAAGAATTTAAAATAACTTATACGTATGTTTAAAGATTTAGACTAAAATATAACATAATGAACACACAGATGCAGAGTCTCAACAGGGATATGAAAGTTATATTTTAAAAATTACTTGGACATACTATAACTGAAAAGTTAAAAATCTGGAATGAAAAGATATTATTGAATTGACAGTAAAACATTAGATCCTGTAGTAGAAAGGATAAGTGAACATGTAGACATAATAATAGAAACTAATTTGAGTTGGAGAAAAAGATTGCAGTCAAGTAACCTGTGACATAATATTATACAGTCTAAGATATGTGTAATAGACACTCAAAAAGAGAGGAGAGATAAATTAGAGTGAAAAAATATTTCAAATATTAACATCCACATTTTTTCATATTAGAGAAAAAATATCAAAATAGGGATGCAAGCTGCTCAATGAGCCTAAACATGATGAAAACAAAGAAAGGAACATCTCAATCAAGTTGCTGAAAACTAAAAATAAATAGAAAGTATTTTAAATCAGTTAGAGATAAAAGATATTGTATGCAGAAGAACAATAAGAAAAATGATACTACTGGCTTTACACTGAAATCAGTAAAAGCCACAAGGTAATGAACTTATGTCATTAAAAAAAGAGAAAAAAAATCATTTTGAATTATATAACCAGCAAATACCTTTGCAAAAATGATGACAAAATAGAGATATCTTCAAATAAATAAAAGTTGGGAAATTTTGTCATCAGTAAGTCTGCTCCACAGGAAGTACTGAAAGAAGTTATTCAGGCTGACATGAAA
Organism: Tarsius wallacei; assembly: GCA_963574415.1. Classification (NCBI taxonomy): domain Eukaryota; kingdom Metazoa; phylum Chordata; class Mammalia; order Primates; family Tarsiidae; genus Tarsius; species Tarsius wallacei. The sequence continues at coordinate 17,165 of CAUYQG010292440.1, forward strand.
TAATATCAGATACAAATACAAATCTCCATGAGTGAACAAACTGTGATAGAAATGGAAAATATGCGAGCAAATATAAGATATTTTTGACTCTTTGTAGAAGGCAATTTTACTGAAGAAAAAGTAAACAAAATGTGTTGCAGCTGTGGAGTTCAAATATATGGATAAGTAAAATGTCTAATGATACTAGCATAACGGATGGAGGGTATAAATTGAAGAGTACTGTTTAAATTAAAAATTATACATGAAATGATAAAATATGCATTCAAGATGTACTTTGAGAAACTAAGGATGCATTTAGAAATTCCTAAAACATTAACAGACAAAAATAAAACTAAAATGCAAATTGATAAGATAAAATAGAATGATAAAAAAGTTTTCAAAAGAAGACAGAAATACCAAAGAATTGAGAAAAGTAGAGATAAAGAATAAACAGAAACAATAAAGTAGATGTGCACTAAACAATATCAAATCAATCCAATTAAATACATTAAATATAAGAAACACACAAAAAGCAGACATTTTCTGATTGAGTAATAGGAAAGTAGAATAACTGCTTCTTCAAATTGAAAAGGTACCATTAGATCAAAAGTAAAAAGATAAAAATGACACACCATTGAAAACTCTCATTTCAAGAAATTCAGAATGTGAATTGAAACAATGAAAAAGTAAAAAAGTATTCATTAGTCATACGTTAGGGAAATGCAAATTAAAACATGAAATATTATACACCTGCAGATAAAGCAAAAAATTAAAAAGTGAAATGAGATAAAATAAATCTGGCATTACCAGATATTAGCTTTTTTTAAAAAATAGAAATACAAGTGGCCCATTGCCTTGATAAGTGATGATGTGGCCATGTGCTTTTTGAGCTATGGCCTGGCCATGTTTTTTAAAACTTTCCCCCCTCCCCTCCCTTGAGGAGATGAATACCCTCTTTCTCTCTCTCCAATTTACTTTCTGAATACACTATATTTTTTAGTCTAAAAAAAAAAAGAAATACATGTGGCACAATTGGGATTCTTAAACATTGATTAGTAGGAGTGTTAAATGTAAACCAATTTACAAATGCATTGGCAGTTTCTTATACAGTCAAGCATATCTCACTATTTAGCAATTTCTCTCATGAGAATTTTTTCTTGATAAATAAGAGCACATGCCCACAAAAGATTTATATACAAATGTTCATAATACAACTTTATTCAAACAGTAAGAAAACTAAACTAGTTCAAATGTAAATAAATGCACTAGGGAATGGGTAGCATTGAGGTGTACTCACACAAGAGTAGAATTCAGCAACAAAGACCAATGAACCACTGATACGCACAACAACATGCATAAATATCTCAGAGAACAATGAGTGAAATGATTCATTCGCAGAAGATTACACATCATTATTTTACTCTTTTAAAGCTTTAGCATAAAATTTATCTGTGTTGACAGATACTTTAAAATTGTTTGTCCCTGGAGGTGTTTGTGATTGACTGGACAGAAGCATAAGGCAAATTTCTCTTGTGATATAAATATTCTATAACCTGATAAGGTTGTATGTATTTTTAAATTTATCAAACTGTTCAGATATATTCTGAGCATTTGACTAAGTATGGACTATACTTAAGGAAACAGAAAATTTTGAAAATATTGCATAGTTTTCTCATACTTAAAAAAATCTTAATTGAACTTCAAAAAACCTTACACATTAATGAAGTTCCTAGCTCCAATTTATCTACACCAATAAGTCTGGTTTTCATGTAATACAGTGTTTCCTAATTAGAGACCATCAGTTATTGGAAGTGTAAAAAAATCGTTAAAAGATTGATTAAAAAGTCTGTAATACTGGCATGTGTCACCACAAGGAACATCCTTTTCTTCAAATTGACTTGAAATGTAATTGATCAAAGATCTTGAATAACTGCTTTGTTGTTTTCAGCTTTTTTAAAAATCAAAGTAATATAAAACAGCAGTCTCTTGCCCACACTATCTGTTCTCAAAAATATGTGTGTACTGCTACATCTTGACTTATTCACTTTGGATATACTCTATTGTCTATTATCTTCTTTTTATGGTGGTTGGGAGGCTCTCTTTCTTGGATACATATACTATCCTTACTTCCACTATTCTCATCCTTCCTTTATTCTTCCTTATGAATTTATATTTAATGAAACAATAATTAGGACTTAAAATATTATAATTATTCACATATTTGTCACCAATAAATATCACCTTTAAAAAATTATTTTGGTTTATTCTTCAGTTGGTGTTATTTTTATTTGCTTAGTTTTTTTACACTCTAACTGATATTCCACTTAACACACTTCAAAATATATTTCAACATGAGCAGTATGTATTTTCTAATGCCCAAACACATAATCAGTTATTTAAATTCCACTCTCCTATCAACTTTTACCCTTTCCTTCCTTTTCTAGCTTACTGTCTTCCAGCAGCCAATCTGCTCTTGATGTCCAGAAAATAATTGCTATCCTGGGAAGTCCCTTTCATCCTCCTTTTTTGGCTCCCATATCATGATCCCATGTCGTTTTCTTTTATCCTATGTCAGCGTCTTTCTATTTTCTTTGTTCTTAAAAGTTTACAATGTATTTATCTCCTGTGATTTCGATTAGGTATGAGCAAGAAGATAAGCACATGTTGTTACCAGGCCATGTTTAGACAGACTTCCTGAACATGCACTTTGTCTTACTGTTTGTCATTGATTTTTTAATAAGTAAAATGCTGTAGCTATGAAAGACAAATAATTTTGTTGTTGATATTTGAAAAATGGTAATAAGTTAAGTTATTGAAGCTAAGTAAACAGAAATGCCCATCCATCTCCCAATACAACCTGAATACTGTCCTGAATTCACTTTTATCTGTATACAGTATTACACTGTTAGTACTATATGTTAAAGTTAAAGGCAATTATCTTTAACATAAATAACCTAAAAAGGGTGACCTATCATTATTGCCACAAAGAAACACCCATGATTAAAAGTAATTAAATACTTGCCAGCTACAAGATAATAGGCATAGTCTCAACTTGTTATATGTAAAGTAGAATTAAAAGTTTCTATTCATGTTCCTTTAAAGAAAGATAAAATTTTATATGTAAGGTGAATTTGAATTACAAAGCATTATTTAAAATGGAGATTCATTATTGTTTAACATCTGCACAAAAATATGTCATAAGTTGGAATGATTTGTCTACAACAAATGGAAAGCAGCATGGAAAAACCATACATTTATTTATTTTTCTTCAAAAGGATAAATATAAGAGGAAAGGTCTGGAATATAAATATAGTTGAATTGCTGCACACTGAAGGAAGAAGTAGTGGTGGTAGGTGCTTGATTATCTAAAAGGAAGTAGGGTACCATTTCCTAACTTAAGAAAGTTCTGAAGGAATAAGCGCCCATTTCTTCACTACATGATGACAGAATTAGGCTATTGATAGCTACTATAATTGCAGGGAGTATCAAATTCATTTTCATTCTATTTGCAAATACAGTGAATTGATTTGCTGACCAAAGGTAGTTTTGAGATATGTGATGTCTGAAAGATATGGATGTGAATCACCGGTTCTTTTCATAAATGCTTGTGGAGCCACTTGCTACTTAGGAATTAAATAGGTAAATAGTAAAATCTATGAGTTACTATTGTCTCATAGAATATTTAATGATGATATTCATATCTATTTATAGATTGGGAGATAAATTAATTGTCAAGTCTGGTAATTGGAAAAGAGGCAGTGAATACAATATTATTCTGTAAAATTTAGTACAGAAATGCAGAAGAAAGAAGCAGCTGGCCAGAGTGCTCAGCATGGAGAGACAGGTAGTGGGTCAAAACAAAGCTCAATGGGCAGGAAAGTCACTTCCAGGAAGGCACAGCAAATGATGAAGGATTCTATGGTGCGTATTGGAGGGACCAAATATATCTTGATAAAGGCTTTGCATTAAAAATAAGAGCTAAATAATTACAAAGAATTAGTATGTTTTAAACATACTAACTCATGCCTCATAGTGCAAAGAGGCATATATAACACAGAATTTTAAAGAGCAAACATATCAAACAAAACACATGAAGCATAGAGAACAGGGTCAAAAAACATAAACAATATAAACAAAGGTAAAACTGAACCAAAAAAATGCAAAAAGCATCTTATTCTAAGAGTTTCATGGGTTTCTTAAAATAATAATTTAAAAATGGTTAAAAATTTTCCTATAGACTACTTATAATTGTTCTGCATAATTTTGTACAAGTTGAATATATAGAAAACCAAATATAATTTTTATTCACTGGAGATCAGATATTAGTAGTCCTCATGTCTATTTTCATATATTTCTGACATGCTGTTAGAGTCAGATATCTATACTAGAAGAATGGCAATGTATAAGTGGGCAAAACCAGACTGAAGTCCTACTATAATATGGATGAACTTTGAAGATATTATATTAAATAAAATAAGCCAGTCACAATAGGATATTACATGTATCCTATTTATCTATTATGATAGGCTAAACATCCTATTTATGTATTATCCTATTTCTCTTGTTATAAAAGTCACAGTGTCACAATAGAATAAATATTATATGATTCCACTTACATTAGATATCTAGAATGGTCAAATTCATGTAGACATAAAAATAAAATGATTTTCAGGGACTGTGAGCAGAGGAGAATGACTTAATGGATACATAGTTTCAATTGAAAAGACAAAAAAGTTTTGAAGATTGATGGTGGTAATAGTTGTACAACATCCTGAGTGTTCTTAATGCTATAGACTTGTTTACTTAAAAGTTATTCTAATGCTAAATTTTATATTAAGTACATTTTACTACAATTGAAAAAAATACATTACAATCATTCTTCCTTGCCTACCAACAAAAAAACAGAAAACATTATGCAGGTGTTAAATTCTGACCATGAGGATTTACAATATATATTTTCATATTTTTCTTTTAATTTTTTTTTATTTTAAAGATGTGGGGTACAATTCAGGGTTAGGTATACAAATATTCATTATGCAGGTACCATAGCTGATGAGGTGTGCCCACACCTTCCTCAGGCAGATTCCACTATTGCCAATCCCGCTTCCCCGCCCCATTCCTGGCAGTTTCCCACTACTGCCAATCTAATTCTTATAGTATTATGATAATTATTCAAGGTCCGCTTATGAGTGAGAACTTGTGACACTCAGTTCTTTGCTTCTATAAAATATCACTCAGTATTACAAACTCTAAGTCTATCCAGGTTGCAGTGAAATTCATGATTTTTTCTTTATGGCTGCATAATATTCCATCATGTATATGTACCACATTTTTTTATCCAGTCCTCTTTTGATGGGCAGCGTGGTTTGTTCCATGTTCTTGCTCCTGTGAACAATGCTGCAATAAATGTGTGTGTGCAGGTATCTTTCTTAAAGAGTGATTTGAGTTCTTCCGGGTATATTCCCAGTAGGGGGATTGCAGGGTTGTATGAAAGGTCGATTTTTAGATCTTTTAAGAATTGCCACATTGTTTTCCACAGAGGCTGTACTAGTTTACACTTCCATCAGCAGTGTAGAAGTGTTCCCTTTTCACTGCATCATCTCCAGCATCTGTTTTTTGAGTTATTGATGATACCCATCCTGACTGGAGTTAGGTGATATCTCAGTGTAGTTTAAATTCACATTTCTTTGTTGACTAGTGAGGCTGAACATTTTTTCATGTATCTGTTGGCTGCTCATATGTCTTCTTTTGAGAACTGTCTATTCATATCTTTTGCCCACTTTGTAATGGGGCTGTTTGTTTTTTTCTTTTCGGCACATTTGAGTTCCTTGTAGATCCTAGATGTTAGGCCTTTGTCAGACATACAGTTGGCAAATGTTGGCAAATATTTTTTTTTCCCCAGTTTGTGGGCTGTCTCTCCACTCTCTTGATGGTTTCTTTGGCTTTGCAGAAGCTTGTCAGTTTGATGAGGTCCCACTGGTCTCTTATCTCTTATGGCATGGGCACTTGGGGTTTTGATCAGGAATTGGTTGTCAATTCCAATTTCCATATGGGCATTTCCTGCATTTTCTAAAGTTCTTATGGTTTGAGGTTTTACATTTAGGTCTTTGATCCATTTAGAGTTGATTTTTGTGTGTGGTGATAGGTAGGGATCTTGTTTTAATCTTCTGCATGTGGTCATCCAGTTTTCCCAGCACCACTTACTGAATAAGTTCTCTTCTCCCCAGTTGGTGGTAGAGGCTTTGTTGAAGATGGTTGGGAAATTGAGGTTTTGCTTCCAGAATCTCTATCCTGTTCCATTGGTCTATTTGCCTGTTCTTGTACCAATACCAGACTGTTTTGATTATTGTAGCTTTATAATAGAATTTAAGGTCTGGGAGTGTGATACCTCCTGCTCTGTTTTTTTTGCTGAGGATTGTTTTGGGAATTCGTGGTCATTTATGTTTCCATATGAATTCCTGTATTGTTGCTTCCAGGTCTGAGAAGAATGCTGCTGGCTTATTTTCATATTTTAAATTGTAGGACAACATTATGCCATGGTTTTGTTTATTGAAGAATACATCTGTTATATATGACTGTATGTTTGTATAACAAATGTCTATGGGTATATATAGATTAAAATAAATTTTTTAAAATCTTGCTATAAATATTAAGAAACAAAAAAATAATAAAGAAAAAGGAAAAAGAAATTAAATCATATGAATAACAGGTAGTGAACAAAAATCAGTTTCAGTGTGGAAATCCTTGATACTTCATTCCTATATTATCATCTTATAACTATTTGGTGGCCAGGCACTCTCCAAACCAGCTTTAACAGGGAATAGAGCAAGAGGCAAATATCATTGTAAGGGGTCCTTCCACCAACTACTTTGCATAATTACAGAGAAAAATTTGGATATGATAAAAATATTAAAGGAATCCTTAATCAGAGTATTAACTTTATGGATAGTATTGCAGGCAGAAAAGCCAAAGGGAAGAGAATCATAGGCATTGGGTTAGATCTGAGAAGAGGATGATCAAGGTCCTTGCTGTTAGGGAACTCAGATTATGGAGAGCAAAGAGAGGATTCCTGGGTCATTTTCAAATCTCACCAAGTGTTCTTAGCCTTTAAAAATTTTTTTTTTATAGACAAAGGATAGAGAAAGCAGAAGGGAGAGGACCAGTGATGGTCAAGACTGATGTCTTCTCACCCTTTTTATTTTTTATTCTTGTCACTGAAGTGACACAGAAGACTGGAGGAAGGAAGGGAGGACCTTGTTCAAGGGTATGATCCTTCTAAAGCTATCTCACTTGTTAGTAACTATGACCAGGTAGGCAAATAGGGGATGGGGTGAAGAGTATTCCCTTTCACCTAGATCCCTATTCAATACTGATAAACCTACTTAACAGATCCCTTGGTGGGAGTAGCATTAGGAGAGTAAAATACACAGAAATATGGACTGTAAGCACACAGACCATATATTTTGAAAGATACTTTTTTCTTTCTCCATGAGTCTGATGTCTTTGAAAAATTGAACCCAGTGTCTTTAAACTATTTATTAGACTATTTCACTTTTTACTTAACATCATGTAGCTCAAACATCATCAGCTTCTTCATTCTGCCCTCTGTCCAACAAACAATTTCTGAGTTTCTCAGATACTGCCTAACGGCAATTTAATCAAATCCCATCGCCTTCTCTGACTAGAGCTTACCTTGCTCCCACATGGTTGCCTCTGCCATAACCACTAGTAACCTTGAAGAGCCATCTGTTCATTTGGATACTACTGTCTCCCATTGGTCACTCTGCTCCTGCCTTTCTGTGTCTTTAGGAAATACTCATCCCCTTGTCTTCCCACAAAACCAATGAAATTTTATCTTTTGAAAATACTTACGGTTTAAAACAACAGAAATATAGCCCCAATACTTATTTGTGGCTGCTATTCAAATTCAAATGTGCTACTCTCAGAGCCCACAGGTTTAAACCTGATCTCAGAGTCCTATACAAGACTGGCTTCTTCTCTAGCTTCTAAAACATTTGAAAATGGCAGGAATCAATTTGCCTTCAAGAACACTCTGGTATCCTCTCTCCCTAGACTCTGTACTCATTTAGATCCAAAGAGAGGGAACACTTTTTTTCCCCTCAACCTAAAATCCATCTTTTTAGCAACCTAGAATTCATTACTTTCTAGAATGATAATAATAGGAGCTGTAAGTAGGAAAGAGCACAATTCCTCACAAGTGTGGAATCTGGATTTACATTCTCCAGAAGAAAGGAACAATAGTCTAATAGCACATTTATTAAACTTGAACTCATTTAATCATAAATAACACCAAATATTTGATCTTATGGTATACATTTCATAATGTTAAACCTAGTCTCAAGGGGTGACATTGGATAAGGTTAAATGCTTAGATTTGAATCCTAGCTCTATGACTTACTAGATGTGTTACCATAGAGACCTTACAATATCTCAGTTTTCTAATCTGTCAGTTGGGGATAATTATGGGTATTATTATTACCAGTAGTAGTAGCTTAGTGGTATTTTCTCCTGAATGAGTTGGCGAGAAGTTTAGTCCTGCTGTAGTTTAGTTTTGGCTCTTGATCACTCATGTGCAAAATTTTAAGCATAAATTAACATGTACATTTCAGGAATAAATGATAATTTTTAGGTATAAGGAAATTTAAGTCCATATTTTATAAAAACAAAATATTTTTCTAATTGTACCTATAAATAATACTATGAATATATTCAAATTATGTTTTCAAATTGTATATTTATACCTGAGAATATAGCACCAGTATTGAGTGGCTACACAAGCTTACACGTTTTCTTTGCCAACCATAAGAATTGTTCTGCATCTTCATAATTAAGAGCCTGGAAATTCAAGAACCAAGAAAATCTCTGTCTCAAAGTAAATTCCTTTCTTTCTTTGAAAGGCAGAAACTTCTTTGCAGTCACCACTTTGACAGAATTATCCCCATTCCTAAGCACTAGCAGTATCTCCAGCTTTCAAGTAACTTTAACATGTAGTTTGCTCTAAGCAGCCAACACAGTTATACAATTTCCCCATCCCATTACTATCTATGTATGCTCCTTCCTTGAAACAGTCTGTTATCTATACATAACTTGTATATAGCTATCTAAACATAAGACAACTAAAGTATGGGGTGATTAAAATAAGTTGTTCAAGGTTTCACAACTAGTAATTGATAACATTAAGATCTGATGTCTTCTGATTCCAATTTCAGTGATCTTTGTCTACTTGACTATCATTCAAAAGACTTAAATTTTTATTTCAATTACAAGTGAATCTTCACTATCTCAGTTCTATAGATGAAAAAAACAGAGGCCTTTTGTGTAAAATAACTGTCGCAAATTCACATAGCTAGCAATCCCTCAAATGAGGTGTGTGTATTCACAAACATATATTATCTATAAACATCTCTGAATGTATTTGAAAGTTAGACTCATAGGGAGGAAATTACCTGATTTTGAAATAGATTTACTTCTCCTTGCCAGTATATGGGTGAGACTCATGGTTTTGACCTCATAAATGCAGCACTTGAATCAAATGACATGATCAATGCAATTGTGCATTGATCATGACTGGTGTGAAGCTGATATCAATTTATATTGAGCCAAAATCAGTCACAGAGCCTGCTTATTAGTAGGGTGACCATATGATTTATCATCTAAAACAGGATGCTTTGGAGAGTAAAAGTGGTGCTATTAATAACCATGCTGGGACAACAGGATTAACTGGGATTGTCCTGAGTAGACACAAATGAATAATTAACCTTCAAATGGCCTATGAATATGACCATTAACATATGTTACTAACATTGCTTCCTGTAAGGAAAATGCATGACCATTCAGAGACAAAAAAATAGGGAGCCTTCGCAATATGGAAGCAGACATTCCCTGACAAGTTTCATCAAATGAGCTTTGTTTACAAAAGAGCAGGCTTTATTTGTAATCATAAATACTTATGCTCATTATTAATTCCCTGAAGGACAGAAATCTCCTGAAATGCATTTTAATAATAAATGTTTTCATGTAGCTTCAATCTCCTCACTGTCCCATTTATTTGGTCAGTGGAATCACAATGCTTGCCTTGCTGAGCTGTGAATAAATTCTTCTAGTCTGTCTCCAGCTCTGTGCTTGCTAATTTCTCCTTGCCAGGTGGCCTGCAGAGCAAAGCCCTGATTTCAAATGCTATCTCCAAATAGAATGGCAGTGGGAGGCCAAAGGATTCTACCAAGAAAAGGATATCTGAAGGATGTTTAAAAAATTATAATGGCCTCTCTTGATTTTGATGCTAATCTCATATTAAACCCTACATTGTTCCTTGAAAATAATGTCATGAAAATGACTTAAAGGAATTTTACTCTCCCTAAGACCTTCTCTTCTTTGTTAATGTATTTATTAATACTGCACGTTTAGGGTTTATTAAACTGTTTTAAAATATTAAGCTGAAAAGATTGCCCTGTCAATTAACTGAAAACTTGAACAGCAGTCCACTTTTATTCCCATGTTCATATCAGTTTCTTTTATGTAAGTTTAGCCCTGGGCAAAATCACGGAGATAGCAAGACTTCTCTTTTATTCCTATCTAACCTCTGTCAGTGCCTGTCTCTCCCATTTTGTGTCTTCTAGGGCTCTTTTCTATTAACTACCTCTCCAAGGTCTAGGTCTCTCTGTACTGTCTGGTAATAATTTTATTAGTCCTAACAGAGGCCTAATGTACTCTTCTTCCTGAGATCTTAACATATTTTTATTGTAGATTTTGAAAGATTTTCCTCCTCTAGTTTTCAAGCATTAGTGAAATGAATATGTAGTAGTGAAATTTCAGACATTATAACAGGCAATGCCAATAATCCCTGGGAAACTCTTTTAGAAACTATCATATTATATCATGGAAATGACTTTCTCTAAACAGATTTGCGTAACTTGTGAGGAGCACTGATGATTTGCAGATCAGAGGAGAAATTGTAGAGGAGACTTGAGCTGGCTTTGTACTTAGAAAAAAATATGCCTCTCCACCACAAATTCATCAAAAGAAAATATGAGAGACACAAATCAGAGAGAAGCCTCAAAACTGAGTCCCTGAAGTGTTAAGGCTATGCTTTTTATTTTCTTTTTATCTGTCTTTGCATCAATTAAGACATCTAATTAACTCAGTTTTTTTTTTCTTTATTGGTATCATGGAATAAAGAAAGAAAAAAGAAAGAAAGGAAAAGGAAACAAGGGAGGGAGGGAGGGAGGGAGGAAAGGAGGGAGATAGCAAAACAGACTTTGAATCCAAGTCTATGATTTTCATCATGAAATCTTCCTATATGTTGACTATAGTGGGTTAATTACTTCTGCTTTTCCCCTCTTTTTTGCCATGTCATTATGTACTTGTGAAAGAATCCAAGATCAAATCTGATCACTGAAAGGAGGCTATATACTAAAAAATAGTATGTTCTTTTCATCCAGAGCTTTTCAGGTGGATGGCCTAAGGAGGCTTAATTTGAACAGTGGCTTGAACATTGCGATTATGAGCTTTTGAATCATTTGTTCAGAGAGAAAGAAGTCTGAAACTTATAAAAAACACATTTCTGACACACAAATTTTTCAATTTCATTCAGAAGAAATGTAACTGTTTCTTAAATTAGTGATGTTACTTTCACTGCTTAGTTGAAGTGATTTTTATCAGGTTTCCCCTTTATAAAGGTACTATTTTCCTTCTCTTTCTATATTGTTCTCTTTGGGTCTATTCACAGTTAAGAGGTTATGCTGTGTGTGTGTGTGTGTATGTGTGTATGTGTGCGTGTGTAGAGTGTTTACATAACTTATTTGGAAATTTTAGACAAGGGAGACTTGTCTATTTTCTTCCCACTTATTGTTTATTTAATCATTTATCTATGCCAATATAATATAAAAGGGTAATACCAAAGTAACATTCAATATTACTCTATGTTTTTGTTGTTGGTGAGATTATTTCAGCTTTAGCCACTGAGAGACCTTTCAGTTGGCTCTCATACATCTAGTGTGTATGTGTGAGTATGTGTGTGTGTGTGTGTGTGTGTGTGTGTGTGTGTGTGTGTGTTTTGAGTACTTGAGTACTTCTGGCATCTACAAGATGATCTAGGCTTAACTTAGACATTTTTTGTCCTAATTAATCAGTTATCCCTCCAAGGAGCCCTTATTATTTTTATTAGAGAATAATATTAGAAATCAAGATCTGAGTGCTAGGTGTGCTTGTACCACTGATTCTAGGTCACCTCAGTTGACAGAGCAAGAAAACTACTCACATATATGTACATAACTATAAATAGTTCTATAACCATATCTATCTACATGACGCTAAACATGAGTTAATACTGATGTCTTCAACTCTATTATTACATGAATCATTCCACATATTTTCACTTGCTTATCTGTAATCTCCCACCCCAACAGTAATAAAACCTGGTTCCCAACCTGATGTGTATTTTCAGTTCCATGTTATAGATATGGGCACTGAAATTCAGGAAAACGTTTTATGGCTTACCTATAACTAGTAGGAATCATCATCCAACCCAAACTACAGCTCAACTTTGAATTCAAATTCAGTGCTTTGGAGCTCTTCATACTATATCAGGTTCTTCAAGATTTGTGGGTATTATATGGGTGGGTTGGGGGTGTGTTTGCTATCACTTTTGAATATTTAAAGTGAATTTTTTATCTTTTAAGTTATAATATATAAATAAATATTTTAAGAGTTATATAAATATCACTTAAATAAATATATTTGGGGTACCATGTCATATAAAACTATATTCATTGAGGGCTGCTATATTTCATGTACTCTTTCACAAATGGCATAGAAAAAAGTGTATGCCCTTATACTCAGTTACACAATATATTCTAAGTTGACATATGTTAAAGAGCAAATAGAACAGAAAAGATTTAATATAGATTCTACTCTGTTACTTTCGGTTCAGCATTTTGAACTAGCTGGAAAAGAATGCTACCTGGTTAATTTTCTCTTTTAGTTGCCCATTAGTAATAATATTTATGAGATCATACCCTTGATTAATTCCTATGTGCTGGGAGTTTTTATACATCACTTGTTTTTTAAAAGGCTGACATATGTTATTTGCACCCCTCTATCTGTATGATAAACAGATGTTTTACTTTTTTTCCTAGAAGATTGTCAAAAACCTTTTGTTTCAGTCTGTCTGGATAGAAATGAGTTTTCCTGTGATTGCAATCGTCTTCTCATTCTAGTAGCATCTTTGTATGAATTTCCAAAGCATCTTTAAATTGTTATATGCACAGCCATCTGTCTGGCACGGCTTGAAAGCAATTCTAACAAAAGGTAGAGACCAACCTTTGGAAACAGCTTAAGTTCTGGGTTAATACTAAGAAAGATTGATATTTCAGTACAATATTTTAGGTGGTATTATATTCCCTTTCTTAAAGTATGTCATGAACAATCTAGAAATGTAAGCATCAGCTCTGATTAAATGATACCGAAAGATGGAAGACTGTCTGATTGAACAATAATTATTCTATTTTCAGTTAGTTTATGGGTATGCCCAAGTGCAAGCATCTGCTCAATCTTGGCTTGTTCTCACCTTCCCATAGCCAGTTTATTCCAGAAATATCTTAGTTGGTCTCCTGGTTTCTCATCTCAGTATTCAATCCAACATCACATCAGATTAGTCTCCTTAAAACATGGCTTTCATCAGGCCACTCTTTCTTGTTGCAAAGTTCTATGAATTTTCATTTAAAAAATCTTGAATCCAATTCAGAGTAGAATTTTTGCTTTCTACCCTATAACTTTTTAACCTGATTCTTTGAAGTTGTTTAAATGTCTCTTCACTGCTCTAAATTTCCTATGCTTTTAATGATCCTATTAACTTCACCTAGAATTATTTCCTCTCTTTCTACTGTCTAGTGTGGTTACTGTGTATGTGTTTATATAGTTGACACTTACATTCTGTCATGTGGTGCTTACTAATGTTCTGTATATACCAGCATTCTCTTCCTAGTTATATTGTACATTTGTTGCAAGTACTATGTCTTCTAACTCCTGCTCTTTACAATGCGTTGTGGAGGGTTAAAAGTATGATAAGTACTCAACATAGATGATCACCAAATAAAAAACACTTTACTTACAAACATTATTTACATATTAGCAATGCCATTTCTTTTCCCTTTCCTTTTCTGGATCAGAGATTTAAGGTAATAAATAATTCCAAGTTCTGTTCTGAACTACCTATGTGGTAGTTTCAGAATTCCTCTTTTATGGTTTTTCTTAATGAAAAAAACAGCTTTAGTATCTAGATGACTTATGGATAAATTCTAAAACCACCCTTTAACAGTGGAATCATTTTAGCTAACTTGCTCTACTAAAGGAATAATAATATTGTGAACACCAGAACCAAAGCATCATAATATCTATATATTGTTTCCAATTATTATATATAGCATATATCTTCCCTATTTTTAATCTTTATAATATCTCACTGTGGATTATAGAAAATTCTGACAGATACTAAAAAATTAGTAATGGCGAATCTAGTCTTTTTATAGTATTTTATGAATAAGCTTCTGAAACTAAGAGATCAAATGACTTGTTCAAGCTTATAAAAGTAGTTACTACTGCCATTCAGAATACAACTCAGGTGCTTTGAGCCCAAGATCCTGCCTTTCCTGCCATACTGTATCCTGCCCATCATGCTGCCCATCATACTTCTCATTCTCTTCATTACTGTCTGTGTGCTGCTTCCTCCACTTTACCTTCCCATAATGTTGGTGATCGATTTCTTCCCAGACTCTGGTAGTATTTAGAGAAAGGCTCCTTATCACTTTTGTTTTTTGTGCTATTGATTCTGGCTTTGATGTTGTTTCAGAGCCATTACAAATATTGAACACAGGAATCTCATTTAAATAATAGAATAAACACTGGACTGCATAAAGAGCAAGCCAAGAAAACAGGATTTGAGCTAATAAAAGCACTACTGATAAAACTGTCTCATAATAACCCACCTCACAGATAATTTTAAGAATAAAAGCCATAATAACAAAAAGATATTTCCTTGATCTTGTTTTCTTCAGTTGATAAAATCCAGGATTACATTGTGCTTGGTGCAAACTTAAGGCAAAGTGATCTTTTGTCAATTGGTTATCTTTTCTGTAAATGTATTTGAAGAGGGTTTTGGAAACAGTTTCTTAATAAAAAAAGAAGTCATTTCAAAGGAGCTATAGTAGCTATTCTTATATAGCTACAAAACAGACTTTAAACCAATAAAAGCTAAAAAGGATACTGGGAGACACTACATAATGATAATAGACTTTTTAGTAGAAACAATTAAAATAAGAAATTGATCTTAAAAAAAAAAAGATTCTATCCACCAGTAAGAAATATCCATACTGAATCTATATGCATTTAACATAGGAGCACCCAAGTTTATAAAACAACTGCTAATTAAACTAAGAGAGGATCTTGACACTCATGCAATTATTGTCAGAAACTTTAATACCTGCTAACAGCCTTAGACAGATCATTGAGGCAAAAAACAAACATGAAAATCTGGACCCTTAATTCAACACTCATCTAATTCGACTTGATAGATATCTACAAAACACTTCACACAACAACTACAGAATATATATTCTTTTCATCAGCACATGGAGCATACTCCAAGATCACCCACATCCTCGGGTATAAATCAAATGTGAACAAATTTCAAAAGGTTGAAATCATACCAAGCATCTCTTCAGACCACAGGGAAATATAAATAAATTTTGTCACAAACAGGAATCCTCCAAAACACACAAATACATGGAAATTAAACAAAATGATTCTGAGTGACTTTTGGGCTAACAAAATTAAGGGAGAAATAAAAATATTCTTGGAAAAAAATGAAAACAAAGAAAACACATACCAAAACCTATGGGATACCATGAAATCTATGCTGAGATGGAAGTTTATAACACTGTATTCACTTATCAAGAAAACAGAGACTGAAGTAAACAGCTTAACATCACTCCTAAGGAATCTGCAAAATTAAAAGCAATCCAATTCTAGCTTTTGTGGAAAACTTGAAATTATTAAAATAAAGTCACAGTTGAATGAAATACAGTCCAAAAAATCATAGAAAGGATCAACAAGACAAAACGTTTGTTATTTGAAAGGATAAATAAGATTGACAGACCCCTAACAAGGTTGACAAAAAAAAAAAGTCTGAATAAACACAATGAGAAACAAAAAATGTGATGACACAATTGACCCTGAAGAAATTCAAAAAATTATCAGAGATTATTAGGAACATCTGTATGCAACTAAACTAGGAAATCTAGAGGAAACGGAGAAATTACTGGCATAGCATATCCTCTCAAGAATGAAACAGGAAGAAATTGAAACCCTAAACAGAACAATAACAATCCAAGCTATTGACTCAGTTATAAGAAACATTTCTGCCAAAAAAAATACATATTTATAAACAACCCTTGGCTAGATGATTTCTCAGCTGAATTCTACAAGACATACAAGGAGGAGCTGATATCAAACCTACTGAAAGTATCCCAGGCAATTGAGAAAAAGACCTAAATCCATGAAACCAATATCATCCTGATACCCCAAAATGACAAAAACCTAACAAAGAAATAAAACTACAGGCCAATTTCCCTGATGAACACAAATGCTAAAATACTCAACAAGATTCTAGCAAATTCCATCCAACAGCAAATTTCAAGGATTATCTATTATGATCAAGTAGATTTCATCCCCAAAATGCAAGGCAGATTCCATCTACATAAATCAATAAATGTAATCTATCAGATAAACAAGTATAAAACCAAGAACCTTAAGATTATCTCATTAGATGCAGAAAAAGCATTTAATAAAATCCAATATTTCTTTTTGATAAAACCCTGAACACCTAGGCATTGAAAGAACATTCCTTAAAATATAAGAGCCATCTGTGAAAAACCTGCACCCAACATCATACAGAAGCTGGAAGTATTCTACCTAAGAGTTGGAAAAAGACAAGCATGCCCACTCTTATCATTACTATTTAACATTGTACTAGAAGTCCTAGCCAGAGCAATCAGGTGGCAGAAAATAATCAAAAGTATCCAGATAAGAAAAGAGGAAGTTATCTCTTTATGTAGATGATATGATTGTATACCTGGAAAACCTAGTGTGAGTCATCAAAAACCTCCTCACACTGATAAACGGTAAAGTCTCTGGATACAAAATCAATATGCAAAAACATTTGCATTTCTATACACTGACAACAAGGAGGCTGAGAACCAATTGAAAAGAAAAATTCCATTCACAATAGTCACAAAAGAAACTCCTGGCATTTACCTAACCAAAAAAGTGAAATACCTTTACAATGAGAACTGCAAAACACTGCTCAAAGAAATCAAGGATGATGCAAATGAATGAAAAACAAATCTCATGTTCATGGATTAAAAGAATCAATATCGTCAAGATGTCCATTATATTTAAGGCAATCTAAAGATTCAATGCAATTCCTATCAAACTGCCAAGATTATCTTTCACACACCTAGAAAAGACAGTACAGAAATTCATCTGGAAGCAAAAAACAGCCGAAATAGCTAGAGCAATCCTCAGCAACAGGACAAAGCTGGAGGCATTATAATTCCAGACTTTAACTCTGCTACAAGGCTACAGTAACCAAGACACACCTATGATATTGGTACAGATATAGACACAAATACCAATGGAACAGGACAGGAATTCCAGAAACAAAACCATGAACCTTCAACTAACTAATCTTTGACAAAGCCAACAAAAACATTGGGAAAAGGAAAACATATTTAGCAAAAGTTGCTGGAAAAACTGGCTAACTACATGCAGAAGAATGAAACTGGACCCCCACCTATCATTATATACAAAGATTAACTTAAAAATGGATCAAGGACTTAAATATAAAACCTCAAACTATACGAATCTCAGAAGAAAACTCCTGGTCAATGGAGTAAACAATGAATTCATGGCCAAGTTCTCAAAAGCAAATGCAGTAAAAGCTAAAATTCCAGGTGGGACCTCATCAAACTAAAACATTTTTTCCCAATAAGAGAAACCATCAGGAGAGTAAAGAGACAACCCACAGAATGGGAGAAATATTTGCAAGCTATGTAACTGACAAAGGCAGGTTCTACAAGAAACACAAATGTATTGTCAGGAAAAGAACAAACAACCTCATTAAAAAGTGGACAAAGGACATGAATAGACACTTCACAAAGGAAGACATCCTAGCAGCCAAGAAACATATGAAAAACTGAACAGCTTCACTAATCATCAGAGAAATGCAAATTACAACTACAATGAGATCCCACCTGACACTAGTAAGGATGGCTATCATTAAAAAGTCAAAAAAAGAACAACAGATGTTGGCAAGGCTGTGGAGAAAAGGGAATGCCTCTATAGTGTTGGTGAGGATGTAAACTAATTTAACCTTTGTGGAAAGCAGTGTTGCATTTTCTTAAAAAACTAAAAATTGAGCATCCATAGAATCCAGCAAACTCACTTCTGGGAACATACCCAGAGGAACATAAATCCGTATACCAAAAAGACACCTGCACACGTATGTTGATTGCAGCACTATTTACAGTAGTGAAAACATGGAACGAAACAAGATTCCCTTTGAAAGTGAACTGGATAAAGAAAATATACTACTATACAAGGTGGAATATTATGCAGCCATAAAGAAGAGCAAAAGCATGTCTTCAACAGCAACATGGAAGCAACTGGAGACCATCATTCTACATGAACTATCACAGAAACAAAGAACTAAATATCACTTTTTCTCACTTATAAGCAGGTCCTGGTCACTGGCCACATGAGCACAAGGGTGGGAACAACAGACCAACAGACACTGGACACTGTTAAAGGAGGGAGGGAAGGAGGAGAGATAAGGGTCACACAACAACACACTGGATACCAGGTACTATCAGGAGAAAGGGCACACTAGAAGCCCACACATCACCTATATGCAATTTACTAATGTAGTAAATCCTCCCATGTACCCCACAATGATAAAATAAAATAAGTTTTTTTTGGAAATTTAAAACAACAACAAACAAGCAACAGAATCATGAACTAAATCATAACGAGAAAATTGGACATAGTATACTTAGGATTAGTGTAATTGAAGTCAGAAGAGTCATGGACACCAGGATCAGAGCTATTCTGACCACTGGCCTGTAACTTTACATAGATTTCTCTTCTGCAGAGCCCACTCTGTGTTGAGATAAAAGCAGAGCCTATGCTTGAATGTACACTGGTATTCTAGTTGTATGATTAGTGCTTTCTTACCTACTGTAGCATTTTCTACTGCTCTGTATATTCTTGCTGTCTTTACCTGAAGCATCTTATCACTACAAAAGTTTTTCTAGACTGGACATGGTAGTTCACACCTGTAATCTCAGAACTTTGAGAGGCTTAGGCAGGAGGAACACACTGATCAGGAGTTTAACAGCAGCCTGGGCAACACAGGGAGATTCATTCCCTACCAAAAATCAAAAATAAAAAAGGAGGTTTTCTCTTCTAACATTTAATCAATGAATAAAAACCTAGAAATGCTCAGTCTCACTAGTCATCAAGGAAATGCAAATTAAAACCACACTGAGATGCCACCTAACTCCAGTCAGGATGGCCATCACCAATAACAAAAAACAACAGATGCTGGAGAAAATGCGGCCAAAAGAAGACACTTCTACACTGTTGCTGGGAGTGTAACTAGTACAGCCTCCACGGAAAACAGTTTGGTGATCCCTAAAAGATCTAAAAATAGACCTTCCATATCACCCTGCAATCCCCTTTCTGGGAATATACCTGGAGGAACTCAAATCACTCTATGAAGAAGATACCTGCACGTGCATGTTTATCACAGCATTATTCACTAATAGCAAAAACATGGAACCAACCGTGCTGCCCATTGAAAAAGGACTGGGTAAAAAAATGTTGTACATATACATGATGGAATATTATGCAGCCATAAAGAAGGATAAAATTATGAAATTTGCAGCAATCTGAATGGACTTAGAGTCTATAATACTGATGATCTGTCACCGAAACAAAGAACGGAGTACCACACGCTCTGACTCATAAGCGGACCTTGAACAATTATCATAATACCAAAAGAAAGGGATTGGCAGTAGTGGGATACTGCTGGTGGGGAGAGGGGCGGGATTGGCAGCAGTGGGATATTGCCGGTGGGGGGGCACACCTCATCAACAAGGGTACCTGCATAATATATACCTAACCCTGAATTGTACCCCAAATCTTTAAAATTAAAAATTAAAAAAGAAAAGCCGGGCTCGGTGGCTCAGCCTGTAATCCCGCGCCTTTGGGAGGCTGAAGTGAGTGGATAGCCTGAGCCCGCGGGTTCGAGACCCGCCTGGGCAACTTGGTGAGACCTCATCTCTACAATAAATCAAAAATCAGCTGGGCGTGGTAGCGCACGTCTGTAGTTCCAGCTACTCGGAAGGCTGAGGCGGAAGGATCACCAGAGCCCAGCAGGTCAAGGCTGCGGTGGCTGGGAGCGGCCACTGCACTCCAGTCTGGGAGACAGAGTTAGACTCCAACTCAAAAAAAAATAAAAAATAAAAAATAAAATAATTGTGATGGCAAGCAAGGTAAGAAACAGAAAAAGAGATGAGGTAAAAAGGAACAAATACTAGACATGTCATATCATTTAAATGTGACCTGGTACTATCTTTTATTATCTATGAGAATTTAGACAAACCACTTAACATTACTAATCTCAATATTTTTTCCCTTATTGGTAGAATGAGAAGGTGAATACATCCTTTGATAAATGAATGAGGTCGAGCACAAGAATTGCCATAGCAGGCACATAATTTTATAGCTCACTCCCTTCATGCCTAAATTATTAGTCTATTATTAAAATAAACACAAAGTCATAAAGCTTATATTACCCCACATTCCCTTTTACCACATGTCTAAGCTCATTTTATTTATACTTCTATTTTTTGAAATCTTATCTCTTTAACTTTTAAACTTTGTGAGTTTTAGCAAATATAAGAAAAAAGAATAAAAATATATGTGTACAACCTAAAGAATTATATAAATAGCAATGGAATGACTCCCAGTTCAGTTCCAAAGATGGAATAATATTAGAATCCAAATACTCCTGCAAATTTTCCTCCTTATCATAACCTTCCACCCTTTCCCCACCATCATAACTTCATAGTATTTAATTTCTTATTTTATGGTTTCAATATTTAATTATGCATATATACGTGCATGGATGTGTGTTAATATGTATATATGGTCTGACAATTAAGTTTGCAAACTCATCCTAGAAAAGGTGCTACATACCTCACTGCTGAATACCACTATGGTTACCTTCAAAGTACTCTGCTTGGGAAGCTATGCACCAACACCAGTGCCTAGTCCACCCATCAAAGTAATTTTGGAACTCTTTTTCTGGAATGGCCTTCAAAGCCATCATCATATTACCCTGGATATTCTGAATGTCATCACATGTCTTCCTTTCAATATTTCCTTTGTCACTAGGCAAAGAAAAAGTCATTGGGGGCCAGATCAGGTGAGTAGGAAGGATGTTTCAATATAGTTTTTTATATAGTGCTGCCAACGTAAGCACACATGGCAAGTTTGTGAACTTAATTGTCAGACCTCAACAAATAAAAACAGCTCTGATGGCCATTCCAGAAAAAGAGTTGCAAAATTGCTTTGACGAGTGGACTAGGCATTGGTATTGGTGCATAGCTTCCCAAAGGGAATACTTTGAAGGTGACCATAGTGATTTTCAGCAAGGTGGTATGTAGCACTTTCTCAAGGATACCGCGTGAACTTAATTGTTGGATCTTGTATACATATGTCATGTACCGCATAATGCTGTTTTAGTCATCAATGGACTAAATATCATATCAATATCATATTCTAATAGAACCCCAAAATCCCTGTCATCTAGTGAAATCATAGTTATTGTGACTTTGTAGCAGTCATAATGTAACAGCAATTGCATTGTTTGTGTCTTCAGTTAAGTGCTATTACAAAAGAGTCAAAAAGTTTTTAAAAAGCTTATACAGTTAAAAAAAAGTTACAGTGAGCTCAGGTTAATTTATTATTGAAGAAGGAAAAAAGTATCAATAAATTTAGTGTAGTTTAAGTTTACAGTATTTATAAAATCTACTGTAGTGTACAGTAATGTCCTAGGCCTTCACATTCACTCACCAATCACTTACTGACTTATCCAGAACAACTTCCAGTCCTGAAATCTCCATTCATGGTAAGTACCCTATACAAGCGTACCATTTTTAAAAATCTTTTCTACTGTATGTTTACTTTACCCTTTTTAGATACACAAATACTTACCATTGTGTTACAATTGCCTATGGCATTCAGTACAGTAACATGCTGTACAGGTTTGTAGCCTAAAAGTAATAGGTTATAAGTATGTGCCTAGGTTTGTAGTAGGCTACAATGTCTATGTTTGTGTAAATACATTCTGTAAATATGCAAAGATGAAATGGAATAAAATTGCAATTCTCAGAACATATTCCATCATCAAGCAACACATGATTGTATATATATGAAATTTTGGAATGATACAGACTACATCTATTGAGTTTGACTTTTCCTCATAGTGTCTCTAAAATTTAACCATAAGTGTAATTTATGTATTCTAATTACTATATAATATTTGAAATGTGTATACAACATACTTTATTTTCTTTTTATTTTAAAAGTGTGGGGTACAATTCAGGGTTAGGTATACAAATGGTCATTGTGCAGGTACCCTTGTTGATGAGGTGTGCCCCACCCCCAGCAGCTTCCCATTACCTGCAATTCCTTTCTTATAGTATTTTGGTACTTTTTCATTCTTTCTTTTTTTTTTTTTTTTTGAGTTGGAGTCTCACTCTGTCACCCAGACTGGAGTGCAGTGGCCGGGAGCGGAACTACAGGCGCGCGCTACCACGCCTGGCTAGTTTCTGATTTATTGTAGAGATGAGGTCTCACCAAGTTGCCCAGGCGGGTGTCGAACCCGCGGGCTCAGGCAATCCACTCACCTCAAGCCTCCCAAAGCGCTGAGGTGACTGAGCCACCAAGCCTGGCTTATGGTACTTTTTCAAGGTCTGCTTGTGAGTAAGAGAACATGTGGTACTCAGTTCTTTGTCTCTGTGATAGATCACTCAGTATTATATACTCTAAGTTCATCCATATTGCTGTGAAGTTTATAACTTTGTCCTTCTTCATGACTGTGTAACATTCTAATGTGTATATGTACCACATTTTTAAAAATCCACTTCTTTCAATGGGTAACATGTTTGATTCCATGTTTTTGC